>VDFB02320851.1:0-41910 GCA_007258455.2 Sequoia sempervirens
CACCCTCATGGACAATAAAGAATTGGATAGATGAAGCAAATTCTATTCTAGAAAAATTTGAACAAGTTAAAGTTTCACATGTCTACAGGGAAGCTAATAACATGTCAGACTACTTTGCGAATGAAGGGGTTAGGAAGCAAGGTTTGAACATGTGGTAGAATTGTAGGGACTTAAGAACTAAAGTTAGGGCATTACTAGACTATGATGTTATGCATGGGAAAGAGCCAAATACAATTAATGATTAAAGAAAAAGGGGCTAGGTACATAAAAATCAAGATATTTTATGGGGCCGTGTCATGTTACTTAGAAGGGAAGAAAAAGTGGCACACTTTCTAGGTGCATTGGAATAGCTGCATTATTCTACAATAGGTCCTCGGTGCTGGTAGAGTCTGCAGTAAGGAGAAACTGAAAATGGGGGGGGACAGGAAAAGAGTTGAGCCTAAAAGCTATGAGGTGCACACTAGGAATGAGAAGGTTTGGGAGCAGATTGAAAAAGGTGGCTTGGTCCCATATCTAGAAAAACTTCATGGGACCAACTCTGTGGCTACAGATTACTTTGAGAAGAACTGGAACAATGGAGAAATTATTCTCTTTGGAAGAAAGGTGAAGCTGGACAAGTAGATTATAGGGGAGATTACTAGAATGTCTACTAAGGGCGTGAAGTTTTATCGCGACAGAAGGTTCTCTAATGAGGCAGTCATCAGATTTCCTAAGAAGGACAAGGAGAAATTAAAATTGGCTAAAATGTCTAATAGCTACTTCAAAATTGATACTATCAAGGCATTGTCGAGAAATTTACTTCATGTTATCATGGAGTATATCACCCTAGATGGGAGATTTACTAGAGTGTATGGGCATCATTTCGCCATTCTTAACCACTTCCACCATAAGGTACAAATTTTTTTTCCACGCTACTTGTTATGTTCATTGAGTAATAGCCTTGAGGACCATAGGAAAAACCCCAGGAGATACCCCATTCTTCATCCTAGTCTAATTTGGTTAATTTTTGAACACTATCAAATCATGTCAGCTTTATCTAAACCTATGGCCTCTTTAGAGTCTGAGGACTATAATACCGATAGTGGAGGTTCAAAGACTCAGCCAAACAAGGAGAGAATTGTAGAAACCCACCCGTCCTCTAAGATGTCTGGTAAGAAAACCCAGTCTAAAAAACCCTAGCCTACTCAAGCTAACCCTGAGGCCCTTCCCGACTGCTCTGCCCCATTAAAGAATTATGTTCTTAAGGGCTCCCCTGCCAACAAGTTGGTTTCCTATTCTGTGGATTCCATAGAAGATAAAGCTGAGAACTCTAAAACTAGTAGAAATTTTGTGCCTTGCCCTCCTGCCTCTTTTAGATTCTAAGGTACCAAATTCCCTTACTCCCCCAACCCGGGAGATGTTAATCTCATATTAGACTAGGGTCAGACTGGTGAAATTCTGACCTCTACTATAAATGGAATTAGTGACATTTTCAAGGCCTTAAAGTGGGCCTATCAAGAAAATAATGAGCTCAATCAAAGAAACAAGGAATTGTACAGTAAGTTAGAGGAGCCGGAGCTGAAGTTGGCCGCCCTCACCAGCGAAGAAGGGAAACTGAATAAGAGCAGCATTGGTAAGAAAGGAGGTGATATTGAGGATAAATACAAGTCTATGGAAGAGGAAATGGTTAAAATGAAAAATAATTTGAAAATAGTCATCGAACAAAATCATAAAATGGCTAGGCACAATGCCATTATTATCAATGCTATGTCTGAAAAGCTGGGAAAAACACAACAGGGTTCGCTGGTCGTAGACTTGTAAGAGAACAAGGAAAGCAAGAATGAGGACCAAGGCATCTCTAAAAGGACCCAAGCCAATCTTAAAAGGAAAGCGCCTCCCACAACATAGATGGTTTAAATCTTAAAAAGGGGAGTTTAGGACATGAATGAGCTAGAAGCCAAGACTGCTAATCTTTTAAAAACTCAAATTTAGTTGTTGATGGCTTTCTATCTGGTTTTTTGGTTTTGTGGCCTTTGCTGGCCTTTTTGTTGGCTATGGGTGTTTATTGTTGTAATTTTTACAGCCTTTTTGACTATGATGTCTCTTTTGACTCTTTCTTTATTTTGTAAACTTTGTGGTTCTGGGTCCTTGTAAAACGCATTTTTTCCTCTTTCAAAAACAAATGGAAGAAAAATTTGGGTGGTGGTAAATGCTACCTTTGTAAAAGAAAAATGGCATGCCACCATTAACATCTCTAGAAAAGAACAACATGTTGAACAAGCTGTTGAAAAAGAACAACTTTTGAATAGCCTGTTGAAAAAGAACAACTTTCCCCTCCTGAAAATTTGATGAACCCTAAGGCTAAACCCTTGGCCTCTAAAAATATTTTTGTTGAAGCTAGCCTTTCCTATCGACCCACCCAATCTATGAAGGCTCTAATCAAAACCCCTAGCACGAAATAAAAAAATCAACCCTCTCAGGAAACCAAAACAACTAGAAAGGTCACTATTAACATTCTAGATGAAGGGGATGATGGGAATCTAGATGACTCAAGCAACAGTAAAGGGGAGAGAATATCTGCTAGATTCGCTAGTCATAACACAAAAGGAAAAATGTTATCCTTTGAGGAGGAGGAAGATGATCCATTAGATGAGGTATACATCCGTATTCAGGAAGAGTCTTTTGACCTAAGAAAGAGTGAGCTAGAGGTGGTTTTAGGTGAAAAGCTATAAGAGGATATTTCCAACTCTGAAGAGGAGGAAGAGGAAGATAGTAGTGAGTAGGGGGTGTTCAAAGATTCAGAGAAAGAGGAAGAGAATGATAAAGATAAGAAAAAAGATGAAGAATAAGGAAATGTTAATGTAATAGGGAGTCCTACGAAGGAAGTGGAGATTGTTGATAAAACACAACAATAAAATGAGTTGATAACATCTCTACACAATAAAATAAATAGGTTGGACAATACCTTCAGGAGATTGATTGGAATAGCCTACATTATTATGGGCAAAGCAATCTTTGGCACCCTCAATGGCCAAGAAAAATTCAAGAAAATAAAATGAAGGATGGCACCATTAGAGGAAGAGGATAAGTAGGAGGATGAAGATGCTAGAGATGTAGAGGACCCATAGAACAAGGAGCTAGAAACATTAATAGAAAAATGGGATTTGATTAATAGTAAAAAGGATTAGAGCGAGGGCCTAGCTCGGTTGGCTAAGTAATTCCATTACGGCTCGGCTGGTCACGAGTTCTAGTCTCCCCCATCCCATGGTACTAGAGGGCGTGTTGCACCAGCATCGCCGATCACGTTAAAAAGTTTACCAGGCGCACTGCAGTTTATAGGGGGTCGTGCTACCCGATTCCTACTTGATCTAAAAAAAGAAGTAAAAAGGATTAATTTTTTGCAATTTCTTATGTTGGGGCCTACATGCCTAATTAGTTATTTGGCCTGCATGCCATCTCATTTTTATTCTCCTTTTGTTTTTTTTTTTGCTTTAGACTATTATTTTGTTGTTTCTTGCTTGTGTTTGAACATTTAGTTGGTCTGTTTGGACTGGTGGCTTCATGTTTTGTGGATGTGTTGTGGTTAAACTTTTGAGCTTTTTGGCCTATTTTTTTATGGCACTATGTTTGGGATCAGGACCCTAACCCTTGCTTTTATAATAAAAAACATCTCCAAAAAATGGAAGGTAGGAGAAGAGACCATATATCCTTGAAAGTGGAAGAGTAAAAAATTTGTACCAATTTTGTTTAAAATATGCATAAAGTGTGAGAAGCGTGCCAAATTAAAATGTGTTTATTTTAGATATTATAATTAAATGTTGAAGGAAAATTAATTCTTGGCTGATTTAAATTTTATAGAAAACAATCCTTCTTTAGAAGTGCAAATTTACACCTTAAAGTAAAAAAGAAATCATTTTTAAAAGAAAAATAAATTAATGAGAAGAGAATTTTATATAGATTTTGTTAATATTTTTAAAAGTAATTTTTAATAGGGAAAATGGAGCAAAACTATTTTTTGTTTAAATATAGTTTTATCTCCCTACCAAATATCCCTTAAAATTCAAAGTTTGATAGAGAAGATAACATTTAGTTAAGCAAAAATGGATATAAGATGGGTTTTTTGAGTTCTTATTTTAGAAAATTTGTGTGAAAAATAAAAAAGGACATTATTATTTATTTCTTTGAAATAATTTATAAGTACTACAAGAAGTAAGGATAAATAAATTTCTGCAACCTTTCATGTCTTTCAAATTTAAAGGGATCCACATTAGATATTATTTTTTTCCACATTCAAAATTAATAATAAAAATCATTCGCTATATTTTCTTAATCAAAAATTCTTGAAATGATCTCTTAAAGATAGAGTTTGAGCATAAAGCAGTTAAGTACATGACATAATTGGTTAGAGGAAATACTTTGAAATTGGAGTCTAAAATTTCTAAACCCACAAATTTATTGTTTTAATCACAACATTTTGACTATACATATCCTTCATGAATACAAGCTTTTAGATAGGCATATGACCTAACAAAAATACATTGTGATAATGTGCATTTTTACTTGAATACAACACCTTCAAAATTTAAAAAAAATGTTCCATCACCTCATGTATAGGTATTCACTAAAACGATAGGTAAAATGCTTGACAAACATTTGTTAGGAAATTAAGGTTTACACACAATAAATTAGTTTATAGTTAGTTGTTAGTTTTAAGGAGTTATTCTTGTAATGGAATTTGGAGTGGTTATCCATGAGAATGCAATGCCTTATAACCATTTATAATGAAAATTTTAAATGATCTGATGAATCATTAATCAAATTAATTTTATTTTTTATTGAGAAATAATGGTTTGATTTGGTTTTATGTATTTTTTATACTATTTTAATATTATCATTAGAGCAATACAAATCATATGTATATGAGTTGAAATTTGCGAAGTAAAAAGGTGTTACATTGCAAGGATGTGCAAGAAGAAGAACAAAACCTGTGTGAGTTGGAAGAAAATAATTGAAAGAATGGACGTTACTAGTGATAATGTAAAGATTTCTATCTAGGCATAAAGTTCATTGAAGATTGCTAAGGACAACATCCCTACTGCATTTGTGAATAGTTTGACCAACAAAGATAAATCTTTAATCTTTTTGTGAGGTAGACTAGTGTGCGAGAATCAATGCTTATTCAACAAAAAACATTGATCAATTACATTTAGCTAGCAATAAAGCATTGAAAATGTTGCATGAAGAATAGGGTAGAGGAGAAGCAAATCATCACAAATTCAAGCCAATAATTCTTGTTTCTATTATGTTTTACAAGGTAGAGCAGTCCATTTTTTTGCATGTTTTGATTAAGACATTCAAATATTGATATAAGGGTTTGTAGGAGGTCAAAGATTCAAATATTTAAGCTTTGAAAAGTGCAATGATTTTAGAAATGGAGTGTGTTTAAAAATAAAATTGTTTAAGGTAATTGAAGTGGAAAGTGAAACAAAAGAAAAAATATAGGTTTGGGGGTTAATGAAACCCATCTTCATTTATTTCATTAGGAAATGAGATCCACAAAATGAATTGATTATAAACCCTTAGGTGAATCAATTCAAAGTGGGAATCTTCAAATTTCCTTATGACTGAAGGACGAGGGTCAAGATCAAAGAACACTTTGTGGAGAAAAACTAAGAATAGAAAATCAACACCAAAATGCAATCTAACACTTGAAACAACAATATTAAACTCAATACTGAAAGAACCAGAAATTAAATTGTAGATCAGTGAAGGGGAGAAACATGTGTACCAATCACCAAAAGTGTCTTTTTAGAAGAAAATCTAGGACTCATTCACACATGGGCCAATGGGTCCAAGTGTAGGATTTTTTCGTAGCTTTAAGGAGCCTTTGATGTAGATCTGAAATGACTTCAAGATCTTAGTTTTTGTGAGAAGACAACAATGTTGAAAACTTTGTAAATATTGCTCTTCAAAAGGGTCTTCAAGCCTTCTTCAACTTAAATCTGCAATCACACATACAATAGAGAAATTTTTTTGTTTTGGGTGAATAGGGGTTGGCCTTTGTCAGACCCTATTTTGGTAATCAAACCTTGACTTGAAATAAAACATGAAAGAAGGAATGAAGAATGAGCAAAGCTATGTTACCACTCAACAAAAACTTTATTGAAACCTTGATAATGGAGTTCTTAGGAAGTCTACAAATTGCATGAGATGGATTCAATGGATGTGGATCTTGACACTTGAATCTTCCTTGAAATGATTCTTTGAATGTTTGATTTGATCATGAAACCTACATCACAATGTGAGCTCTAAAAAAATCTATGATGCAAGAATAATTTGACATGATAGATGGATCTTGAATGCTATAATAAATCTCTGATATTTTTATTCTTGAATTCCTATAATCGTAATATTTTCTTTATGAATGCTTGCATAAAATGTCTAGGTGAAACATAAAATGTAGCCTTGTATTTAGAGGTATGTATCCTTAATTTCCCAAAATTCAAACATCACAAGCCGACATTGAATTATAGATTTGAAATCATTAAAATTATAGCATAGAAAAATGGATCTTTGGACATTTTCACGCTCATTTGGGTCCTTCTTGTGGATGTTGGCTTATTTTTTCCTTTCTTTAATGTTGTAATGTGGTTAACATATTCACATTAGGTCTTGGGCCCTTGAGAACTAAAATGATTCAAATAGTATCTTACCTAAGTGTTGTGAAGTGTTGTAACACACCTTTCACACTTTTCTAGGGTTTTATTAATGTATTTCACCTAAATAACCTATTTTTATCATTTACCAAGACTTATTTCAAAGTGTTGTAAAATTTTGTAACAAGCTTTCACACTTTTCTAGGCTTGCATTAATAATTGGGCATTCTTATGCCTTAATTGGCCCCATTTTACATCTACAGGCCTAACTTATGAGTATTTTTTAGAATAAACCCAATAAACATCATTTAAAACATTTAAACCCTAAAACCCACTTCAAATACCTAAGGTGGTACCCATTCACCATTTTGGGTGAATGATTCCCCTTAGGTGGGACCCATGCACCCAAAGTGGCGAATGAGTCTCCTTTGGCTCAAAACTCAAAATCAATTCAAATTTTTGGTGGGTTTTTATTTTCTAAGATCTAAGGTTGGCTTGTGATGATGTATTTTCAAGAATTATTGCATAATCAAGTATAAATATAATTTTTTTCTACTCATTTCATCCCCAATCATTGAATCATTCTATCAAGCATTTTAAGCATTTCAAGCATTTTCATCCATTAGAGCAATTACTTGCATGTTTGTAGCATTCTACTTCAAGGGTTTGGTGATTTGTAGCATTGATTTTGTTCATTCATCATTCTCTTTTCATATTTCATTTCATTTCTAGTGTTTAATTACCAACACATGGTTTGACCAAGGAAAACCCCTATTCACTAACCCCACAACAATTTTTCCCTCTCTTTGCATATGATTTATAGGTCTAGGTTGCAGATTTGTCAAAGAGAAAGATTGGAAAAGTTTCCATCAAGTTTTCAAAGTCATTAAAATTTTTCAAAGTCGTAGGAGAAGCTTGGAGAACTCCTATAGCTTGAATTTGACAGTTTCATACTTGGATCTGAACTAGGAGTGGGACTGCAAATCGAGAGCTACAGATTCCACTTTTGAATTTCTAGAAATCTAGAAGTGGATTGATTTTCCATTGGAGGTGAATGATTCCCACTGTAGGAATCTGAAAGATATTTTTTTAGATCTAAGCACCCCTTTGTCTGAAATTTGTTTTGGCATTGTTCACTCAAAGCAGGACTAAGTCGCCCAACTTGGCTTATGAGTCCTAGTTTGCCTAAAATGTAGCAATTTCAGGATTCAAGAGCTCTGTTACATCCTTCTCTACTTTCCAGGTGCACACTTTGAATCTTATAGTTTTCTATTACATTCTATTTGCATTTCTAGGTCATTTTGCATATCACAGTGTGTTTTAAAACATCTTGCATTTTCTAAGTTTTGCATTAGTAGTGAACACCGTTTTTTAGTTTTCAACCTTTAGGAAAATCCTATTTGATATTTTTCAATCTTTTTTGCATTTAAATCTCAAGGGTTTTGTTCTTGAGTGAAGTGTTAAGGTTTTTGTATCTCTCTCCTTTTAGGTTCAAAATCCTAGAAGTGTAAGAGCCCACATACAAAAACATACATTTCATTTTGGTGAACCTGTATTTAGAGCATCATATTTCTATTTTGGAGTGTATTTTCATCTTATATTTGGCTTACATTAACATTGCATTGTATTTTACATTAGTTAATTGGAATTCTAGGGTTTCAAAGTTGTATTAGTGAAAAGTTCATTTAGATTGCATTATTGCACTTAATCTCACTAAAAATCACTAAAATTCTACATATTCATATCATATTTACATCAAAAAATATAAAATTCATAAAATTCATTTTAAAAATTCTAAAAAAATTCAAAAACAACAATTCCACGACTCATTCACCACTTAGGGTGAATCAGTCCCTTTGCTCATTTTGCACTACAATTTCTATCATTTCCAGTTCATTTTCAGAATTTATGTTTTCAATTATTGCCTTTCTGTTTCAATTTCTAGATTTACTATTTAATTCATTTCATTGCATCTAGTTTACTTTCATATAATTTGCATCATGGATATGTTTTTTAATAATATTTGGATGTCATTAAAGTCCTTAGTGGATATGTCAAGTTGTTCCTTTGGAACTGGTCCTAATGACATTGAAGTTACTCATGCTCCTTCACCTCCTCATGCATGTAATCCTCATGATGTTGACATCATTATAGAAGATGATGACAACATGAATAAGTTCCTAAATGATTGTCTTGACAACCTTGAAGCTAATGCATATTTTTATCCATCCTTGAACCAACATAATCCTCCTACCATAACCCCTTCTGAGATGTTTGGTTACTTACATCCTAAAAAAAAAGTAGAACCTAAGTTCCCTACACAAGGTGAACCTAGTTCTTCTAGACAAGAAAACACTCAACCATTTATGATAACAAAGTAACAAATACTCCAATCAACTTTGAACAAACATATGGAAAAGGCTTCACAATTTTGAGCAAACAAGGATGTGACACAAGTGAACATGAAATTCATCAACTCCTAGAACAAAAACCAATGGATGAAAACACAAAGGGGTTATGATATCAAGATCCCTCTCATAACAACAAGCCTCCTAGAGAATATTTGAGGCTTCATAATGATGGCACACTAATCTTTGATTCTCCCCTGACCTGAATGTCCTTCTTTCTCGAGAGCAACCCTTTATTGATAATAGTGACAAGGATGAAAGGATCCCATTGGGTCCTCCTCCTTCAATTAGAGAAAAGGGTGAATCTAGAAAACACAAGAGGCCTTACAAGTTACAAAAACTAAAGTTTCCTCTCCATCCACCTCCTGAAAGTGAAGGGAAATTAGAAATACTTTAAAATAAAGAACTAATATTATTACCCCCTATGAATAGGTTGGTGATATATCCTAAAGATGCCAAAGTTCCACATTGTGCATATCATCGAGTTCTTGGACATAGTAGTGATGAGTGTCGTACATTGAAAAAAATATTGAGCAAGTATCATTTTGATGGCTCGATAATTGCTAGGCTCGATAATTGCTATCCAATGATCCAATAACGTGCTTTCCTACCCCTTGTCATATAATAGTTGTAGAACATTCTCTTCTTATTATTGCTTGACCTTTCCCATCACCTACCTTGGCTCATTCTTTTCTCGCACATAGTTGGGGAAAGAAGTTTCTAGCCTTGTGTTAGTAATGCATTTTCCATTGTCCCTTAGCTATGTTATCCACCTTTCGCTTATTTCAACTGACATTGGGAGGTGGATGACTTTCTTGACGATTGACTCACATTTGTCTTACTAGCCTTTTGCATTTTCTTTTTCTTATTTCTTTTTCTTTTGTGAGATTGCATGTGCATAATGTGATCCCCTGTGATTTTCTATTTGATGTTCTCTCTCTTTGTGACATTCCTCTAATTGTACCTTCATTTTTCTTTATTTCATGCATCACTTTTTCCTTTTTTATTTTTTATTTTCTTGTGTTTTCCTTTTGGGGATGACAGAAGGTATCAAGAAATTCATTTCTCCTTCATGTTGACCCAAAAGCTTTTCCATTTTCTTTCACCTTTTCTCTTTCATTCGTCTCATGTTTTGCTTTTGGGGATGATCCATGGCATTGAGACACCCTATGTCTCTTCCATGTTGACCCAAAAGGTTTTTCTTTGTTTCCACTCTCTTTGTGTCATTCTTCCAATTTTGTGTATTTGGGGAATGATGAAATTTTCAAGCTCTCTTAAAAAAAATGTAGCAAAGAACATACTGACCCAAAATCCATAGATCCCTTTTGTGTTTGGTGATTTCATTTTTGGGGCAACCCCTCCCTTTTCTTTTTATCTCACATGACACAACTTTACTCGGAAACGTATGACTTGGAATAGGGCTTTCCAAGTTGGCTCTCATGTCTTCTTTCTTTTCTACATTTTTCATTTAGGACTTTAAAGTAATTGCTCATAGTATGGTGTTTAGAAATTCCCTTAAAGTGGGGGCATACATTGGCATGATTCTTTTGTATTTTCCTTTTTCTTGGTTCTTAGTGTAGCCCTCTTACTTCATACGATGCGTTTGTCACTTTTTGGATGACATTGGGTGTAGTGTCCTTCATGAACATGATCTATCTTAGCATATTACATTCCTCTTAGTGGCTTGATGTGACACACTACATCCCCTACGTTGCAAATTTTCTATTCTTTGATTGGTCCTCTCCTGGAGACATTAGACACAATGTTCCCTAAGTTAAAGACCTCTCATGAACATAGCAAGACTTCTTTAAAAATTTGTTGCATGTTGCATTTTTCATTTGTTTTATTTCCACCTTGCATAACATAGCTTGCATGCCTATGGAGCCATCACATTTTTTCATGAACTCCAAGCATACAAATTTTTTCTTGTCATATGAAGCTCGAAAAGTCATTTTATTTTGTAGTGCCTTATTAAAGTTATCCAGAGGTATAACTTTGGTATGGTTGAGTGGGAAGCTCATTCTGAGGCATCACTTTCCCCATAGCCACCTGCATGTGTGTGAGTGCATTCTAGCAATGAGTGTATGTTTCTCACCCATTTGAGGACTTCTCACCTGGTGGACAACCATAAATCTCATCGCCTCAAAGTGAGTATGTGTTATCCGGAAAAACAACCTCCATCTGATCCACATCGTGTTGGAAAAATGATTGAAGCTTGATCTGATTCTTTTTATTTCACCTTTCCTCTTCTTCATCTTTGGCATTTTATGCTTGCACCTTGTTGTTGTTCTTGATATCATTTTCATGTGTGCTCCTTTGTGCTTATGTTTGGTTTTCCATTGGATCTTGATCCTGGGGACTTAATCACCCGTCTTGATCATTGTTGTCTCATCTTTCCAGCATGGGTGCATATGGATCCCTTTTGATGTGCATGGTTGGCTACTTTAGTGTGAGTTTGAAGCAAGTTCATCCTCTCACTATTAAAGTGGGGGCTAAATGTAGTGTAGAAAAGTGGATCTTTGGACATTTTCACGCTCATTTGTGTTCTTGTTGATGTTGGCTTAGTTTTTCCTTGATTTAATGTTGTAATGTGGTTAACACATTCACATTAGGTCTTGGGCCCTTGAGAACTAAAAGGATTCAAATGGTACCTTACCTAAGTGTTGTGAAGTGTTGTAACACTCTTTCACACTTTTCTAGGATCTTATTAATGTATTTCACCTAAATAACCTCTTTTTATCATTTACCAAGCCTTATATCAAAGTGTTGTAACAAAATTTCACACTTATCTAGGCTTGTCATTAATAATGGGGCTTTTTTATGCCTTAATTGGCCCCATTTTGCATCTACATGCCTTATGATTATTTTTTAGAATAAACCCATTAAACATCATTTTAAACATTTAAATCCTAAAACACACTTCAAATGCCTAATATGGGACCCATTCACCATTTTGGGAAGATGAGTCCCCTTAGGTGGAACTCATTCACCTAGAGTGGAAAATGAGCCCCCTTTGGCTCAAAACTCAAAATCATTTCAAATTTCGAGTGGGTTTTTATTTTCTAAGATCTAAGGTTAGCCTGTAATGATGCATTTTCAAGAATTATTACATAATCAAGTATAAATATAAGGTTTTTCTACTCATTTCACCCCCAATCACTCAATCATTTTCATCCATTAGAGCCATTACTTGCATGTTTGCAACATTCTACTTCAAGCGTTTGGTGAGTTGTAGCACTATTTTTGTTCATTCATCATTCTCTTTTCATATTTCATTTCATTTCTAGGGTTTAATTACCAACATGGTGTTTGACCAAGGCAAACTCCTATTCACTAAACCCACAAAAAAAAATTCCTCTCTTTGCATGTGATTTGCAAGTTTAGGTTGTATTTTTGTCAAAGAGCAAGATTGGAAAAGTTTCCATCAAGTTGCCAAAGTTATTAAAAGTTGGCAAAGTCCTAGGAGAAGCTTGGAGAACACCTCTAGGTTGAATTTGACAGTTTTAGACCCAGATCTAAACCAGGAGCAAGAGTGCAGATCGAGCTCTACAAATTCCACTTTTGAATTTCTAGAAATTTGGAAGTGGATGGATTCACCATTAGTGGAAAATGAGTCCCATTGTAGGAGTCTGACATATAGTTTTGCAGATATGAGTACCCATTTTCCCTAAATTTGTTCTAGTATTGTTCATTCGAAGTAGGACTAAGTCACCCAGCTTGGCGTATGAGTCCCAGTTGGCTTAAAAATTAGAAATTTCAAGATTCTAGAGCTCCATTCCATCCTTCTCCAGCTTCTAGGTGCACACTTTGAATATCATAGTTTTCTGTTACATTCTATTTGCATTTCTAGGTCATTTTGCATATCACATGTTTACAAACATCTTGCATTTTCCAAGTTTTGCATTAGTAGTGAACCCCTTTTTTAGTTTTTATCCTTTAGGAAAATCTTCTTTGCATTGAAATATCAAGGGTTTTGTTCTTGAGTGAAGCGTTAAGGTTTTGTATTTCTCTCCTTTTAGGTCCAAAACCCTAGAAGTGTAAGAGAGCCCACATACAAAAACATATGTTTCAAAAATATTGCCAAAAAACATAGTTTATATTTAGGTCCTATAGTTTAGGGAAGACCCATTCAACCATGGGTGAATGGGTCCCAACTCCATAAACCTTGGAGACACATTGCTCAATGTGAAGAGTTATGTTTAGTCATTAAGAAATGTTGAGTTTCTCCTTCAAAAAATGTAATTAAATAAGCTTAGAAAATGAATTAAAGGGCCAATTAAGGCATAATTAAGCTCAATTAATAAGAGGGCCCAAGTAATTGTGTAAATGTAATAAGGTACATTTAACAACACTAAAATAAGGCAATATTAAGTCCAATTTAAGGAGGGACCAAATAACTAAGAAAATGTAAGGGGTTACATTTTTCTACACTACATTTATTCTCCACTTTAGTGAGAGGATGACCCTTTGTCAAACTCACACTAAAGTATACAATCAAGAGAGGTCTAATTATACAATTGTTGGCAAGATAAGATGAAAAAGATCAAGGAAGGTGATCGAGCCTCAAAAATCTAAGATCTCATGGAAAAGAAAACAAAGGCACAAGGAGACACATGCCTATATTATATATATATACATATATATATACATATATATATATATATATATATATATATGTATGTATGTATGTAGGAATGACAAGATACTCAATCATCCAATGTCAAAGAATCAAATAAAAAATAGAAAGGAAAAGAAAAAGAGAAGATGAAGCCTCGATTGTCCAATGCAATGTGGAACACACCTCATCTATTTGTCCAAAAAAACATTTGCAAGTGGAAGCTTGCTGTCCACTATGTAAACATTCTCACACGAGCTAGTGAAACTCTTGCTATCCACTAGGTGAGCCCCCAAGGGTGAAAAATGAGAGAATCTTATTAGGCTCCCATATCATACCAGATTTATACCTCTGATAACTTCAATAAGGAATCACACAATATGAAATTCAAGCTTCATAAGGCTTAACAAGCTATGTTATGCTAAACACTTATGAATAAATAAGGCACCATAGGAAAGAAAAAGTGTGTTATGCTTGGTGGCCATGAAAAAGGGGTTGAGACTTTGAGCTTCACAATGTTTAGCAAGTTGCGTTATGCTAAACACTTATGAACAAAATGAAAATAGGATAAGACATGTTGAAAGTAGTTTTTCTTAGTTCACATAAGGTCTCCTCTTAGGGAACATCGTGCCTAATGTCTCAAAGAGAGGATAAGTCTAGAATAAAATATTTTCAACTTAGGGTATGCAACACATAGAGTCACCACTAAGAGGAAAGTCGCAAGCTAAGAAAGGTTACACTCTTGGAGGACATTAAACCCAATGATGCCACCAACAAGAAGACACATTAGAATAAGTAAGAAGACTACACAATGAAACATAAGAAAAAACTAAAGATCTCCAAAAATGATAATGCCAATGTATGCCCCCACTTTAAAGAAATCGCCAACACCATGCTATGAGAAATTACTTTAAAGTATAAAATGATAAATGCTAATAATAAAGAAGACATGAGAGCTTATTTGGAAATCCCTATGTTAGGCCATATGTTTCCAAATGAAGCTACATGAAAAAGGGGTTGTCCCGAAAATGAAATCCCAAAATCACATAAGAGATCCATAGATTTGGGGTTAGTGTGTGTCTTTTATAGAATGATATTATAGGCTTCGAAACACCATTCCCCAAATAACTCATGGAATAAGCGGAATGGCACATAGAAGGCGAAAAAAAGAATTCCTTTTAGTCAACATGGAAGAGACCTAAATGTCTCAACACCTTGTGTCATCCCAAAGGAAAACACAAGGAATAAAAAAGATAAAGGTTTACAACATATAAAAGAATGTAGGATGCTGTCATAATGGTGGTTTACAATTCCTGAGAGGAATGAATTTTAGCTGAAATCACATATTTTTAGAAAATATAATGATTTAAGCCTTAAAAAGTTCCATTTTAATGATTCCAATTGAAGAGGGTTTGATCAAACCACATATACCAAAGCCCCTTGGATAGAACCCCTCTAGTTTTGTGCACCTATAGTCTCCTTTACACACCTATCAAAATGCTAATAAAAAACCACTTTTTGATTTACCTTTTGAGACATCAAATGAATTCATTTTAAAATTTATTTTTTGTAATTATGTATTCCTTATTATAAGCTTCCAAAAAAGTATAATTTTAATTAAATTTAATTTGATTATTATATTTATTTTTTATTTCTTGTGAATGTAGGTTTTTCATCGAAATTAAAACTCTATGTTCTACACATCTGGAAAAATAGGAATATTGTAAAAACAATTAAAAATATGAGTGCGCAGATATTGAAGTCTTTGATCCAACAAAAAGTAAAATTTGAAATTTGATACATACAAAAGAGATTTATCACGTTATACAATGCATACTATGTCTGAGATTTATAATTGGTTTGACTTGAGAAACTTGATTAAAAAGAAAAATATTCAATAAAAAACTATCTAACCAAGTGGAAGCACTCAATATTAGAGTGAAATAAAATCCAAATTTGAAAAGAATTAGAATTTTATCCTTCATGGAAAAAGTTATGTATGTTATATGGTGGCCGTTACTTTTAAAAATGCTCTTTTGAAAAAATAGTTTTAGAGGAGATGGAAAAAGAAGTTCAATTTGATTCCAAAAATTTTGAAAAAAATATTTTTAGAAACTACAAAAAAATGTGACAAGACTCTAGTTTGCATCATCTTCAAATTCCTCATGATTTAGCCGCTATAGGTGCCGAATGTGAAGATTTAGTTAAAAATAATTTGGAGTGTCTGTTTGGCCAAAAATTGTAAACCACTATTGTGGGATCACCCTAGATACAAATAGAGGAATGAACATAAAGATACATCAAATAGAATAGTATGAGGGATCACATTACACACATGCAATCACAAAAATAACATGAAAAAGAAAAATAAAGACAAGAATAGTAAGGCACATGCAAGTCAACCTATAGCAAGTCATCTGGATCCCAATCTTCTTCATTGTATGCAAAAGGTAGAAAACTAGGCAAAGGGACAACATTAAGTGCCAAACTAGGACAATCACCAAGCTTAGCATGCAATGAAACACTCTTTGTAGGAGGATCATCATGATTGTTATCATTTAAGCTTATGGAAAAGGAAAACAATAAATTTAAATATTTATGCACTTCCTCATCATTTTTTGTAGTTTCATTATCATCATCCAAGTTCATCACAATAGCAGATCTAATTATAATATCCATTGAAGGTTCTTGTTCTTGTTGTGTTTGAGGTTTAATATTTTCTTGTTTCAGGGAAGGAGGAGAATCATCATGCATTGCTTGAGGTAAGTTTGGATTTTAATTTTTTATGTTGTTCTTTTCTTCTTTTTCTTGTATTAAGCAACCAATAGCACAAAGTCTATGCCTATGCTCTCTAGTATTTCAATTCCTTTTTGTTCAATTTTCAAGTTGTGGTTGTGTAAGGGAAGGTTTTTCAACCATAGGTTTCTTTTATTCCTTTAAGGAAGGAATAGAAGGAACTATGGAAGGTTGTTCAACCACTTTCTCTTTAGCTTTGTAAACTTGTTTAATTTTAGGAGGCACAATGGGACTTATTTGGTTATCTCGTGGTCTCTTATAGGAAATGGGTGGAGGATATGATATGTTTTGGTCTTGGTTACTTGGAAGGGATTTTGGTTCAATCATAGTCTCATCAAGGGTAGGAGGCTCAATCATGGGTTGAGGCATGTTTGTAAGGGATAACTCTACTATGCATTTTTCCTTTTGATAATATTTGAAAAAGAAGTCCTCACAAGGCCTAATAGGTTCTATAGGTTCGGTCCAAAAGAAATCCAATGAGAAATTCCCACGGGAAGACATGGGATTAAAGCCACTATGTTGTCTATTAAAGATCTCATTTCCAAATGGAAACTTTAAGCATTTATGCACAACTGATGGGATAATATTCATGTAGCGAAGCAATGGGTAGCCTAACTTCACACAAAACTAGTCTGACAATGGGATGATGGAAAATGAGACATGTAATGTTTTTGGTCCAACTTTGAAAGGAATATTTATCGAACCTATTATAGGGAAAGAAAAACCATTATGCATTTTGATCCATGCTTTATTTTTTCATAAGTATCTTGATAAATCTCATGCACAAATAGGATTTCTTTAGTGATGAGATTCTCTACATTGACAATTAATATCCCATTAGTAGGCTTGTCATTGTTTCTTCTAGCTATGTAAAGAGGACCATTAGGTGCATGTTTGATTATGTCATGTTGTGAGAAAACAATGTGAAGTGGCATCTTAGTTAGGCCCTTACAAGGTTGAACTTCAATGAAGTTGATGGAATGATTTATAGTGTTCTTTTTGTTCATTTATTATGTGATTTTGTAGGAAGTGATGAAGGCCAAGCACCATTTCTAGTCCTTTTTTAGTTTTAAGTAAATCTATTATGTTTTGTATCGTAGGAACTCCATCAGTGGCGATGAGTTCAAAACTTATAATTTTTTGTAACTTCTCTAACTCTTCATCCATTCCTCTAAGTTTTCATGAGGGAAATTAGCAATCATTATATCAACATCATTCACATTAGGTGTAGGTATTGAAGTCATAGGAAGTGAAGTGTTAAGGTTATGATCCATAGTGGGTTGTGCAATGATGAAAAGTTTTCAAAATAGCTACAAGTAGCATAAACTAAATCCCAATCAACAATAGAGCACAATGGAAAGCAAGGAACATAAAAATATTGAAACACTATCACTTGGTTTTCAAGCCTCCATTGAATGACCTCGATTGGCCTTCTCCATCATGCTACAAATTGTCTGATTTCCCTCAAATTGAAGTGCAACTATAACCTATGCCTAAAACAAGAAAAATATTGAAGTAATGTATGCTTAAGTACTCACAGTTCTCAAGCATGCTACATGTGTATGTAAATGATTAGAGAGAGACCCTTTTTAAATAATGCCAAATTGACAATGGATGGATAGGATTAAAAGTTGGTAAAGCCCTAAGATCAAAGGCTAGAATTCAATGTGATGAGGAGCATTAGGGTTAGGGAAACATTAGGTCAAATTTAGGGCAAGATTTGAAATGAAGGGTTGGGATTTAATTGAAAATAATTAAATTAGTGGTGGAGAAAAAGAGGTAGTTGTAAAATCAAACAATAATAGCAATTATTTGATTTATGGAGGAAAGTTGACTTTTGGAATTCAATAATGGTTTAATTCATAAATGGGAATAAGACAAAAGGCAATAAATAATTGTTTTAATTATTAACTTGTGGGATGAAAAGTGGGTTAGATAGATAATTTTATTTAATTGAAGGATAAATGGTAATGTTATTAAATAATTAATGGTAATTATTTAATTGTAGGTGAAAATGAAAAAAAGTAATTAAATAAATTAGAAATTTATTTAATTATTGGAGGGTATAAGGATTAATTAGTGACAAATTTAATTAAATAAATGTAATTTATTTATTTAAATAATAATAGAGGAATAATCAATACTTTAATTATGTGAGGGAGAAGCGTGGTCATGATAGAAAAAGATGGTTTGTGGATCTAGGAAATTTTTATGTATCTACATTTTTTCCCCTCTTTGACATAATGCAGTATATTGTGTTGTGTCAAAGAAAACAAGTCAACAACATGCCCCAATGTGAAAGTAGGGAGAGGAAGATTGACGAGGAGGTAGTGGTATGCACCTCAAGAGGAGAAGCTGGTTTAAAAAACATGAGTGTGCTCTCAGAATTGATGAGAAGAATAGAGGATGAAGGAAAATAAGAAATGTTAGAGCAGAAGACATGGATGTTAGGATGATAAAGGAATACTTCAATATTTTTCCTAATAACATAATAGGAATTGCATAATCATCATTGGGTGGTAAAATGTTACAAATGGATAATAAACACCATGGTATGACATAAACCAAGGTGTGCAAGGTCATCCACTTGTGAAAAATAGATAGTCACAACCAGGGAATGTCCTAAATCATACTAAGGGCTAAGTTCCCCCAGTCTTTTTTTCAAGACACACCAAAGATAGTAATCAAGGAAAAATGGGTCATGAGACATCATCGCACCTCTAAATCCTTCTTGGGACATCCTCGAGGTAGCTGGTAACATGACCAAGAGAAAAAACAATAAAAAAGATAAAACAAAATAGACCAGCAAAATCAACAGCCATTCAATGTGTTTGCAATATGTGTTTAACATTGTTTGATGATTTGACAGCTTGATAGTTTGATAGTCTTGATGATTTGATGATTTGATAGTTTGACAATTTTGATGATTTGACAATGCCTTTCATCAGGAAGGACTCATCCTCAAAAGGTTAATGATGATGTGGCAGAGCCTATCATTAGGAAAGATGCTTTCTAAAAAGGAAAAGGATTTTTTTATGGGGTCCAATTCCAAGAAGGACATATTGAAGGGGACCATAAAGTGACTAGGTTGATATTGTTTTTGGCAATTTCACTGATTTTTGACTTGATGACTAATTGGACTATGTTTTCTATTGGTCAATGATTTGAATGTTGACATTTTGATAACTGTCTTGTGTTTGAGTGTGACTATGTCTGACTTATTTGACTAACGTGAAAAACCCTAAAGGACTAACCTAGGTGGCCTCAAGGGTTCATCGATTGATGGCCTTACCTATGTCGTATACTCAGATACCTTGTATTTCAACATGACTCTTGACTTTGTTGCAATGACAAAGGGTTGAATCATGATTTTATTTGACAACACCTAAAGGACTAACCTAATGCCTCGAGGGAACATCGACAGATGGATTTTCCTACATCTAGTAGCAAAGGCAACATAGTTTGACAATAAAAAAGACCGACCTGATTGACTTTAACTCTACTTTTGAGACTTTGAAAGTTATTTGGATGTTTTTGTGTTTTTCGCATGTTTTGATTTTATTTTATTTTTTGGAGTTTTATGACTTTTTTGTCTTTTTGAAATGCTTTAATTTTTTTTTATATAGAATCCAATGAAACCACGTGTTAGGAAATGTGCCCCCAACTAGGTCTAGGACTAACCATCAAGGATGGGATGGGATAGGGGTTTATTATCGATGAGACATGGAGGAGAAAAGACCACAAGACATCAACCATTTGAAAATCATGATAAAGATGACTAGGCCTTATGATGGTTGTCAAATGGGAGATGGTGGAAGGTAAAGGCATTATTATGGATTAGGGTGGAAGACTAGGTAGAGTGATAGTAGATGATAGAGAAAAGATTGACTACACATGGAACCTATTTGCCAAGTTTTCACCATGGTACTTATCCAAAGTGCCACCAAAGTGGTTTTCACTATTGGACGGATTATTTCTCTTTACTATTTTTATGATTTTTTGAATCTTATTGTTGTCACCAAGATGCCTATTTGCCAGGTTTTCATCAAGGTAATGATTTTTTGTATTTTCCATTTTTTGTATTTTTATGGTTTTAGCATGGCTCTCTAAAGCTATCTATAGAATTTGTGTAGGTGCAAGTTGTTGATAGGCTCTAAAAAAGGTTCCTCTTCAAGTGTGGACAACTGATAGGTGTTAGAACCAAAAGATGTAACTATGACATATGGACCCAGCCAGTTGGGCTCAAATTTGTCGGGTTTCTCACGTTCTGCTTTATTTTTTCAATTCTCCATCAACACTAAGTCACCGATGTTGAATTTTCTAATCAAAACCCTTTTGTTGTAATTACGGAAAAGGTAGTTTTGATATGCCTATAGATGAGTCAAAGCTCTCTATCTATGTTCATCAAGCAATTTTAACTCATGCAATAGGGATATACGATATTCCTCATCATCAACAAGCCCTTTCATGGAGACCTGTAGGGAGGGGGATTCGACCTCGATAGGAAGGATAGCCTATGAACCAAAGAATAGGGAAAATCAAATGGCACAAGTGGGTGTGTGGATTCTTGTATGATACACCCATAAGGAAGGGTTAAGCTGAATGTGCCAATCACACCCTATGTCAGTAATAGTATTTTTAAGAATTTTGATTATGGTCTTATTGGATGCCCTAGCCTAGAAATTTCCTTGCAGGTAATATGGCATGGAAAATTGGTGTTGAATGTGTAATTTCTCACATAACTCATGAATATCCTATTTTTTTAAGGGATGACCGTCGTCAGTGATGATGGTTTAGGGGACACCATACTGGCATATGATGTAATTGAGGATGAATTTAGAGATTTTTTTATCAGTGATGTATGTCATAGGGATGGCTTCAACCCATTTCATGAAGTATTCAGTGGTGGTGATGATGAAATTATGGTCGTTTGATGAGGTGGGATGAATTTTTCCTATGAGGTCAAGTCCCCATTAGGAAAATAGCCATAGTGAAGTGATGGGTTGCAACTCCTGAGTAGGTGCACATGAATGAGGTCACTTTGTATCTAGCATTTTTGATATTTCCACACAAAGTGATAGGCATTGTGCTCCATTGTAGGCCAGTAGTATCCTAGTTCCCTGATCATTTTAGCTAGGGTAGGACCACTAGACGGGCTCTGCATATACCTTTGTGTACTTTGTGTAAGGTAGTTTATGCGTTGTTAGTGTTAAGAAATATGAGTAAGGTGTTGTCAAAGCTACGTCTATATAAGGTATCATTGATGATGGTTTAGCAAGTAGCTTTGCGGATGAAGGATTTGTGTTGATTGTTGGAGAGGTTAGGTGGTAGGGTCTGGGAATGTAAGTACTATTCATAGATATCTCGGTACTAGGGGACATACCATTTCAAACTCTAGGACATCGAAAGAAAGGACAAACAGTTGTTCCACTAAGAACTCATACTACGACATGTTGTTAGGAATATCCAAAAGAGACCCAATAGTGGCCATGGCATCTACTACTTTATTTTGAACATGTCGCACTTGCCAAAAGGAGATGTCTATAAAGTAGTGCTTGAAACTATCAACCATTCATTTGTATGGGGTCGATTTCTCATTCTTAGTATCATAGTCATCATTGACTTATCAAATGACCAATTGTGAATCACTAAAGACTTGTAGACTCTAGATTTTGCATTTTATTTCCATACACAATCCTATCAACAAGGCTTCATACTTTGCAATGTTATTGGTGCATGGGAATTTTATCCTGAAAGATTTAGGGATTGTATCACCTTGAGGGGTAACAAATAATATACCTACACTTGATCCATGATTAGTATGCAAGCCATCAAAATATAATTTCTATGTTACTCCTATGTCCAGTGTGAATATTGACTCATCAAGAAAATTTGAAACCAAAAGATGATCAGCTGGTGTGGGCACATCTCCTAGTTCGTCAGTAATGACTTGTCCTTTTATTTCCTTACTTTCCACATACTGAATGGCATATTCATTGAGTATCATGACCAATTTAGCCAATCCTCCTGTTAATCCCGACCTACTGAGTAGATATTTCAAGGGATCTAATTTTTCTACAAGCTTAGTCTGATGGTTTAACATGTAGTGTTTCAACTTTTTAGTGGCAAAAACCACTACAAGACAAGCATGTTCACTTGGACTATAGTTAAGCTTGTATCCCACAAAAGTGTAGCTAGTGAAATAGATTGTGTGTTCCTTTTCTTCATGGTCATTTTGAGCTAGCAATGCCCCCAACATAGCTGTAGTGGCTGAGATGTAAAAAATAGGGGTTTTCCATCAATAAGCGGCATCAGAATGGGAGGTGTCAAGAGATATTCTTTGATTTACTAAAAATCTTCCTCACAATTGTCTTTCCAAATGAAAGGTATTCCCTTGCAAAACAAATACTAAAAATGTTGACATTTATCTACAAGTTGTGCAATGAAGCACCTAATAGACTGGAGTCAACCTTGTAATGATCAGAGTTGACTGATTCCTTTAGGTGGAGGCATGTATAATATTGCTTTGAATTTTGTCAAGTCTACTTCAATGCCTCAATGAGAATCAATGTATCCAAAAATCTTTCCTAATGTCACATCGAAGACACATTTATTGGGATTTAGGAAAACCTTATATTCTTCTAGCCATTTGAAAATATTTTCTAGGACTCTTAAGTGATCACCACATGTAAAGGATTTTTCCAAACGATCATTAACATAGTCTTCCATCAATGTGGCCATGAGATCATGAAATATGGTGGTGATAGCTCTTTGATAGGTTGCTCCTACACTTTTCAATCTGAAGGGCATGACATTCTAGTAGTACGTACCCCATAGGCAAGTTAATTTCATCTTGTGTTGGTCATTAGGGGCAATACGAATTTGATTATATCCGGATAATCCATCCATGAGGGACAACATCTTGTATCCTATCGTTAGGTATACTATGATGTCTATCTTCAAAAGTGGGAAGTCATCCTTTAGACATGTTTTGTTCAAGTCCCAAAAAAAATGTAGATATAGATTTTTCCATTTGGTTTGGTCACTGGTACAAGGTTTGAGATCCAATTTGCATAGTCAATAGGTCTTATGAAATAAACATCCAATAATTTTTTAAGTTCAATTTTGACCAACATAGATATTTAAGGGTACATTTTTCTAATATTTTGTTTGATTGGCTTTGTGTTTGGATGCAACGGTAGATGATGCAAGACCAACTCAGGGTCCAAACCTAGAATATCAACATAAGACCATGCAAAATTGATTTGGTGTTCTATGAAAAATGCTTAAAATTCCAATTTTTCCTCTTCTGTCAAGGATTTTGTAAAGAGAAAAGGCTTAGGATTATCTTCAGTACTAATGTTGACTTCTATTATGGCTTCAATTAGCATCGGGGATCTCTCTTGATTAATACAGAGAAATTCCAACCTTCCATCCTTGGGTGCCTCAGAGAGGTTTTTGCCCCTGGATACATCCTTTCTTTTTACTTTTCCTTGGTCAGAAGGTGCCTTCCGGTTTTCACCTATAGACCATTCATTTTTTATTTTACTTTTGTCATTTTTGTGATTAGAGGGTGGGATAGTCTCACTGAAATATGCTAAAACATCAATATCTATAGTGAAGCCAGCCTTGTGGTCCCCATGTGGTATTCCCAATCATAGTCCCATAAATTTAGCAATGGCCTCATCATTTTCAAATATGTCCAAGGTAGGTGGATCTTGTTGGTCCCAATCAATCAATTGTGGGTAAACAAGGGAGATTCCATCATTGGTGTTAGTGAAGTATGGGGAAGTAGTTGATAGAGTAAAGAAATAGGTATTATTAGGGTCCCAAAAGGATTGTATCCATGCTCTTCCATTTGTGGTCTTTGGTGGGTCAGGTTCATAAAAGGAGTCAACATGAATATTGATATCCATGATGTTGGTAAAGGATGGACAAGGTATGTCAAACTATTGAAAGACATGATCAAGCTCATAGTCACTAGTGGTGCAAGAGTCCCACTCATATTCATTAGAGTTGGTGTCACCATAATAGATGTTGGTAGGATCCTCAAATGTCTCAATGTCTTCTGAAGCACTCACATCCTTATTTGAAAGCACCTTAGTACTTGGAGTGCCAATCTTAATTGGTACAAACCATAACCCTAAGTTCTTCGACCGCTTAAGAGGCATCAAGGGTTCTCTCATTCCATTTTTTATGTATACCAAGTCCACTAATTCCATCATAACCCTTTTGTTTCATGAGCTCAAAACCTTTTCCATATTGTTATGTTGGTAGTGGTGACAAATCTTCCTCGTCTTTGTAAATCCAAGCTGAAATATCATCAATGTTTTCTTTGTTTACCTCTCCCCATTTTTTGAAGGTGGTGGTGGGAGGAACTTTAATGAAAAATTTGGGTTTTGTCTTAAAGAAAGGCTACCATAAGTCTAGGGAGACTTAGGTAGCTTTGTGATGCAATACGCAATATTTAGTTTATATTCACCACAACCTTTGTCTTGGATCCTAATTTTGGGTCGATGGATGGGGTTTTGGATGTGGATGATTTACTGAGGGTGGAGGGATCAACATAACCTAATGAAGTGGATGCGGAAGTGGATGGAGAAGCTTCTTGATTGATAGGAACCTGGCATTTGAGAACTCTAAAATTAGTGCAATATTGGAAGGGATCAAGATTACCAATGATCGTGACTTTAGTTCCATTATATGGAAATTTCAAGCATTGGTGATAGGTGGAAGGCATAGATTTCATGGCATGAATTCAGAGTCTACTGAGGAGAAGGTTGTATAGAAGTTCAAGATCCAAGATCTAGAAAATGGTGTCCATAACTATGGTTCCAACAAGGTTGTATGGAAGTTCAAGATCCAAGATTTGGAAAATGGTGTCCATAATTGTGGGTCCAAATCTGATAGGGAGTGTGATAACACCCTTGGAAGAGTGTTCTTTGTTATGATAGGCCTTGATTACAATGCTTTTGGTCATGTCTAAACATGCTTTAGAATAGCCCAATGTCTATAGCAATTTTAACATGCAAATATTGAGTACAACTCCGTCATCTACCAGGACTCGTATGACCTTGTGTTGATGGAAGAATACTTCAAGGTGCAATGGATCGTTATGGTTAGAATTTTGTGTGGAGTAGTCTTTGTCAAAAAAAGATACATGGAGTGATTATCCAAGTATCCAATCATGGCTTCAAATCGGTTGATGTCCAGGTCGGTAGGAATGGAGGTTTCCTTCAAAGCCTTATCAAGGATAGCTTTCTTTTTAGGTGATAGGCATAACAACTCAAGGATAGAAATGTGTGCGGGTATCTTGCCTAATTGGTCAAAAAGATTATATTGGTCTTTAGATTGTGGCTTCTTTGAAGAAGGACTAGATAAAGTAACCTTAGCCTTGAGAGTAGTGATAGCGCATTCAAGAACCTTTTTAATGGTGATTATATTGACATAGTCATTAGCAACACGAAGGTGATCAATTGTCTTTGAGTAATCAATGGAAATCCTGGCATAATTGGCTTGGTTGTCTATCTTTTGACTTGAGGTGGAAGGCTTTCCTGAACCATGGTCTTGTAGTGGATTCTTGAAGATTGTATGGTCTTGATTATAAGTTTATTGTTTTCCTTCAACCTCTATGGTACCATTTTCAATTAAGTCTTGGATTATGTTCTTTAATTGATGAAATTATTAAGTCGTGTGACCTTTAATGTGGTGGTAGTCACAAAAGGCATTTCCATCTCACCAAGATAGCTTGAACTATCCTAGGCTGTATGGTTTGGGCTCTTGGAGTTGTAAGACATTTGATTTTACTAGCTCCTTCAGGATAGATTCAATTTGTTATGGTAAAGGAGTGTATTGTATTCATGGGTATTGCCTTGGTTTTCTTAGAAGTCCTCATTCTTTATTTTTTAGCACCTCGTTGGTCATGTTGTCATTCATGCCCTAGGGTGCTTTAAGAGTTAATGTGTGTCATGTTTTGGTCACAAATTTCATGTCTATGACTCCATAATTTGTTATGTTCTTATTGTAGGACCAAAACATTCTTTTTTCGTTAGAGTTCTATTGGTTCTGTGTGTTTTTGTTGCCACATGTAAGTTCTCCTTGGGTGATTAGGACCTTTTCTAGTTTCATTCCTTTCTCAACTAAGTCTACAAATGTGGCACAACAATGTACTTGTAGAGGGTGTTTCAACTTTGACTTGAGGTTTTCTACAAACATGTCCACTTTTTGTTTTTCAGGAATCTTGATAGGGCATCAACTCACTATACTATGCCATATTTGGAAGAAATTAATAAAGGGTTCCCCTTCTTCTTGTGTCAAGTGGCATAAGGTAGCAATTGTGACATCATTTTCAATGTTATAAGAATAATTCTCCATGAATTTATTGGCGAGGTCACCCCATGACTTTATAGACCCTTTAGGTATCAGTGCAAACCATTCAAGTGCAGGCCTAGTAAGACTTCTAGGGAAGAGTCTAAAAAGGTATGAGTGATTGTATGTGACATCCACACAAGCAGTGGTGAATTCTCGTATGTGCTCAAGAGGATTTCTCTTTCCCTTATACTTAGTGAAGGAATGGATGATATACCTAGGAGGGAAAGGAGGCATGTATATGTGTCATATGGGTAAGGATAGTAAACATCTGATGAGTACTTCCTCTTGTTTGACACTTGCATCCCTTCCATTTTCTTTTGTAGGGCAGCCAACTAAACAGTGAATGCATCTATTACAGGTTTGTTGCCAATATTGTTATGAGGTCCCATATCTATGTTGTGTGGTCCCAATTTTTTTTGAGATGACATGTTTTGGTTCGAAACATTATGTGTATGTGGTGGATTTTGATTGTGTCAATGAGTATGAATGTGTGATGTGTAAGTTGGGATGTGAGAAGTGGCTGAGATATGTTGCATTTGTTGGGTGTATTTTTTGTGTACATTTTGCTTGCCAAAAAGGACTCCTTATGTGTATCCATATGATATGTTAAGAGGTTGTGTCATTTGTGATCCTTGTACTTGTTGAAAAGGATTATAACCTTGTGACATGTTTCTATTTTGACTATGTGGAGCATTCATGGTTTGTCCTTGCAAGGTGTTTGTATTGAGATGAGGACCTTGCAACATTGTTTTTGTGTTTGATTGAGGTCCTTGTGACATTGTGTTTATGATTGATTGAGGTCCTTAGATGAGAACTCGTCTCTCCTTAGGTCTACCAAGGATGTTAGATGTTGATTCCCCTATGGCCTGAGATGATGACCCAAAGGGAGTAAATGCTGAGACAAAGGGTTGTGTTGTGAATAATGGTTGTGATGTGGTTTGTGTCATGGGCTATAAAATAGATTGTGTCACAAAGATAGATGAAGTGTTAGTAGTTACATAGTATTTGGGCTTGTTGTTCCAATTGGTATGGAAATTTTAATTTGTGGTGTAGATTGTCCTTGGCTTGTCTATGTGTTGTCTTTGGGTGATGTTGTTGCGCATAAGGTATTGACATCAAATCCTTGATGTAGTTTAACTCATTCATGTAATAGTTTGGCTAAAAAATATTGAGGGTCCAACATGAAAATTTCATCCACAAGAGAGGCTACTCTAGGATTTTTTGTGGAAGCCGAGCTACTTCTTCTATGAACAAATTTCCATGTTTCTCTCTAATAAGGAATGTTCGAAAGGACTTTTTGTCTTTGGTTGTTTATAGGATGTATTCCCCAAGTGGACATGGTCATGATGTTTGAGGTTGGTATTGTTGTGAGGATCATGAGTAGCATTGTCAAAGTTGAGGGTGCTAGTGTAATTGTAAAGGTCATCATCATCATGAAAGAGATCCATTGCTTGACGTTTATTTTTCAATCTAGTTTCAACCATATAAGACTTGCTCAAAATGAAGGTGGATGGTATGATACTATGTTTTTGGTATTTTTGAAATAAGGTATGCCTAAATGTAATGAAATTATTTTTTTTGGTATTTTTGATATCTTAAGAATGGAAAATGTCTAATGTATGCAACAAGACTAAAAGTGATAATGATAATGTTGGATGTTATGAAGTCTAAAGTGTATGATAATGCTCTTTTAGGAATAAAATTTCATGTGAATGAAGGATGAAAATCACTAAGAGGGGATGAATACCTATAGTGAACTTGAGGGCTTAAACACTTTTGAAAGATGTAAGAATAGGATCACTAACTAACCAAGGGTAAACAAATGTTTCAACTAGGATTGTCAAATGGATTTTTCCTAGGACAAGTGAAAAGAGTGACAAGGTGAGTTTCCCAACTAGACTTGTGAGTAGGAAAGTATCATCAAAATGACAAAGGATTAAGTTAAAAAGTGACTTGGTCAAATGAAAATCTTTTGTTGAAGCAGTGATTTGTGCCAAGGTATATAAAGAGTTCCTATATCCTAAAATCCACAAGGTGTCAAGCCTAAAACTTTCAAAAAGGTAGTCAAAGGTAATGTTGGGATATGCAAGTAATGAGGATGCTAAGGTACCTAAAATGGTGACCTAATAATGGAATGATGATATGCAAAGTGAATTTCTCAAGTTTCTAGTTTTAAAAAGGAATCATAGCAAGAAGTTGGTATGAAAAATGGATCTCAAAGTTTTGAAAATCATTTTAGCAAGAGTTTGACATGATTTTGATTATTTTGTTTGAAAAAGATGCTTCATTTGAAGCTATGAAGTTTTGCATTTTTTAGGTGTAAGGTTTTTTTGCTTGTTTCTTTGAAAGACACACATAAAACCCAATTTCTTGATTTTGATCTTAGCAAACACTTTGAAAGCACTTTGTACAACCCTAGGATTCTCAAGAGATACCACTCACTGGATCCCCACTCGGATTTCTCTAACCACTTAAACAAGGTGGATAGCTAGAGACTTGGTGGCACTAGCTCCCCTCCATGACACCCACTTCTCGAGCTCACCAAGTCTCAATTCCCTAAAGAGGAATTTTTTCCTCTACACATGCTTAGTGAAGACATGGGGCAACTTTAGAACAACTATTCTTGTGCTACAAAGTGAAAGGTTTTTTTGCCACTATAACAAATGTTCTTAGTGAATAATTAGGGACATGGCTCCCTGCAAGCATCCAACAAGCCAGTTAAGGCTCTAATCACTCTACTAGAGGCTCTTATACATTTTACGGTAGGTACCCTATTTTGAGTGACATTGTATGGTAAGGGCAAAGAACACCATGAGGACTTGATGGTTTGGTCTTATCCTTTTATATACCATCCTAAGCCAAAAATTGGTTGGAGTCATTCCATCTTTTGAGGCAAGCCCCTCTAAAGGTAAGAAAAGCAAGAAAAGGATGTTGTTTTTGATCTCCAAGATCACATAAAGTGCAAGGAGAGAGCATACACAACACCTTTTCCTCACACTCATATAATGTTCATTTTAATTCCAAAATCCAAATGTGGGGGGTGGTTATACAAGTTCCAAAGAAATTATTTTGATCCTCAAGATGGCCAAATGGTAGGAGAGGAGAACATACACATTCAATGACAAGTTGCAAGCAACAAAACACAAAAGTTACTTGTTAATTTTAACCTTTCTTATGATGTCAAATCAAACACTCAAGTTCTTTTAGACCCACTAATCATTCTATGTGAAAAAAATAATTCAAGATAAAGCATACTAAAGAAAGAACCCTACAAAGCACAATTAGTAGTTTTAACCTCCAATCTTTGACAAAAAAAAGTTTAGGTTTTAATTTTTAAATCTTGGACATTCTAACCTATAGAAAAGAAGTCAAAGATTAGCAACGAAACCAAAATTAAACTAAAAAAGAAAATGAAATTAATGTAATTAACAAAATTAATCTAAACCTAACTAAGTTAATCCCAAAAATTCAACTAATTAAGGCCATCGAAACTAAAATTAACCTAAATATTAAACTGACAAAATTAATCTAGATCAAAGTTAACTATTAAAGTTAATTTGAGCTATCATTAGTTTAAACTAAAAAGAAATTTATTTAATCTAAATTAGTCAAAATCTAAACTAAATTTAGTCTTAATCTAAATTAATCTAATAAGAATCAAAACTAAAATTTTAAAAAAAATATCTAATCTAAAAATATAAAAAATATAAAATTAATCTAATCTAAATTAATTAATCTAAAACTCTAAAAAATATTCTAAAAATTTGAAATTAATCTAATCTAAATTAATTAATCTAAAAATCTAAAATTAATCTAATTTGAATTAATTAATCTTAAAATTTGAAATTAATCTAATTCTTAATTAATTAAAACCAAAATCAAACTAATCTAAAAAAATTATTCTAATTACCAAAGTTAATCTAAAGTTAGAAACTAAAGTAAAACTAAATTAAAAAATATAAAATCTAACTAAATTTAAAAAAAAAAAACTAAAAATCTAAATCTAACTAAAACTAAAATCTAAACTTTTAAATTAATCGAAATTAAGATCAATCTTAAACTAAATCTAATTAAACTAAAATAAAATTAAATTCAAAACTAAAATTAAAATCTAAATTAAACTGGGTCTAAAACCCGAATTCAAGATTAAAATAAAAACCTATACTAAATCTAAGATAAATGCCATGGTTAAAAATCATAATTGTGAATGGATAATATGATAATTAGGAGAAAGGAAAGCAATTTAAGTTAAAACTCTTGCAATAAAACCTGAGAACCCAGGTCTGATTTGTCACTCACACCATGAATTTCCATGTGCCATCCAAGTGCCCATCTAAATGTAGACCACTACTCACAAATCCTGTAGAAATATATCACATTTTCTCTTCATTGAATTAGCCAAAAATCATGATTTTATTGATAAATTGTTTTAGAGTGGTCCATTGACTACTAGAAACATTCATTTAAAGTTAGAGAGGGAAAGATTAATGCTACGACATGCCATAGAATTTTCAAATGAATTTTTCTCGAGAACCTCCATAAAAAAATATATATGTTGCCCTAAGGAATAACAACAAGGTACCGAGAAATTAATGAAGGCGACAACATCTACAGCAATGGCTGGTGAATTTTGAAGGGATGGTGAATAGTGAATGAAAGGTCGAAATGATGCAACTCTGAATGATAAAGAACTAAAGATAAAACGTTGAGCATTGATTGTTGGTTTACAAAAAAGAAACATGAAAGACTTTTGGTCAAAAATATTCTAAATAAAGGATAGGAAAAATAATGACATGACTTCCTTTGTTTACAAACAAATGCCAACAAATTTGATCAATAAATGGGAAACCTCCTGTGCCCACCAAGTACACCAAACAATTACTGTGAGATGAGACAAAGAAAAATGCAAAACCTTCATATGCCATTTTTAATTAGTCGCACTATGCCATTTATATTAGGATTGGACTTGAAATTCCTTTATGTATGTGTGTACAAAAAGAAAATGCAGTTGTGATTATTAAATGCAGCTTATGAAAATTATGTTTTTCGCTTGTTGGAATAAGGCTCTTGGAATGATGAAAATGAAGTTTGGAGGGGCATAAACCAATAGCGCGGGGAAGGAAGCAAACAACGGCAGTGAGGTTTTAGGTTATAGCTCACCCAACTAGAGAAGTGAAAAGTCAATACCTGCAAGGAATATGTTGGAGGCGCAGAAGCAATAGAGTTGGGAGAGCAGCAAACGATGTTGGAAGTAACATGCCAACTTGAGGAGTAGAAAAGTTGTCAAGAGCTGGAAGTAGCGTGCCAACTTGTCTTGGCAATGAATTAGTGTGTGGAGGAGCAGAAACCACTAGTGTTGGAGAAAACACCACCAAGCCCGTTGAATGGGAGAAGTGAAAGATCAAGACCAATGAAGAAGAGTTTGGATGAGTGGAATCCAATAGCATTGGGGAAAATAAATAAAGTGTTCTAGGTAGGGGCGTGCATGACTCTAATTTCCATTAGATTTCTAGATAGTTAAGCACCAATCATTCCTCATGAGCATGAGCCTTTCAAGAACATAGTTGAGCATGCACCAAGGGCCTATGGCTTTAAATCCTCTCAAGCACTCCCTTACATAACCTTCGAATGGAAACAAATATATGAACTCTTTTCTATTGGAGACTAAAAGGAAATCCTTGCATTAAAAAGATTTATCAAGCCACTTGAAATCGCGGTAACAAATCCTTCCAAACACATTCATACAGTCTTCAAATGAAACTCACAATAAAATTTCATTGATGAAATCTTTTATCACTTTTAAATGTTATATTTAACTCTATAATAAGATTCTACTAAGCCATTTGAAACCGCAGGAAAAAAAATCTTTTCATATATTCTTTGCATGATCCAAATTGGAATTTGTACACAAAACCAAACTAATTTTTTTTTAAAAATGACAAACTTCAGTAGGTTTTGTCACGACAAAATGCATTAATATATGCCAATATAAAAAACAAAGCTAAAGGATGACTAAAGTATTTACTGCAACCAACTAAGATTTTTTTTTATTTATTTTGGTCAAGGTGCTAAAGTAGCTAAAAAGAAACGAAGACTTACAACTGAGAAACAAGAAGAAATATATTAAATGTAATCCGCAATCTACAGCAAAACAAAATTGTTTCCAAAAGCTACAATGCTACCAAAAATATATTATACACATTCGATGAAAATCTTGTCAAGTTCACAAAATGTAACTAGGGAGAATTTCTAGATTTAGTGCAAGTATCATAATAAATTAAACCCCAGTCAACAATAGAGCATAATGGAAAGCAAGGAACATAAAAATATTGAAACAATATCACCTAGTTTTCAAGCCTCCATTGGCCTTCTCCATCTTGTTGTAAATTGTATGAATGACCTCAGATTGAAGTGCAACTGTAACCTATGCCTACGACAAGAAAAATATTGAAGTAATGTGTGCTCAAGTACTCATAGTTCTTAGGCATGCTATGTGTGTATGCAAATGACTAGATAGAGACCCCCTTTAAAGAATTCCAAATTGACAATGGATGGCCATGTTTAGAAGTTGATAAAGCCCTATGATCAAAGGCTTGAATTCAATGTGATGAGGAGCATTAAGGTTACGAAAAAATTAGGTCAAAGTTAAGCCAAGATTTGAAATGAAGGGTTGGGATTTAATTGAAAACAATTAAATCAATGGTGGAGAAAAAGAGGTAGTTATAAAATCAAACAATAATAGCAATTATTTGATTTATGGAGGAAAGTTGACTTTTGGAATTAAATAATGGTTTAATTCATAAATGGGAATAAGACAAAAGGCAATAAATAATTGTTTTAATTATTTACTTGTGGGATGAGAAGTGGGTTAAATGGATTATTTTATTTAATTGAAGGATAAATGGAAATGTTATTAAATAATTAATGGTAATTATTTAATTGTAGGTGAAAATGAAAAACAAGTAATTAAATAAATTAGAAATTTATTTAATTATTGGAGGGAATAAGAATTAATTTGTGATGTATTTAAATAAATAAATGTAATTTATTTATTTAAATAATCATAGAGGAATAATTAATACTTTATTTATGTGAGGGAGAATCGTGGTCATTATAAAAAAAATGGTTTGCGGGTCTAGGCCAGTTTTATGTATCTACACGTTGACTAGTGTCAACACTATGAGTTAAAGAGTTAGAAAACCCAAGATCCATGGTGAATGATGTATTGTGGGATGACATGAGTCTTGAACTACATCTAATGATAGTATTGGTAATAGTACATCATGTTGTGAAGCTCATACAATTTTCATAAACCCAAGGTGCACCCAAAATGGATAAGAGATAAAATGCAATGAAATATCCTAGAATGCAAAGTGCAATGCAAGTATGTAAAAAAAAAAAAGATTCCAAACAAGATAATTTTTTTATTATGCTATGAAAAAACCTAAAAATTATGTCTTTTAGATGCAAATTTGAACTCAAACAATGCACTTAATTTGACAAATTATGTTTAATATGATAAATTTTAGATAACAAAAATTCTACAAACTAAAATAGTAAACTAAAAACAACAAAACAGAATGCAGAAACAAAGATTTTAATGCCCAAAAATATAAGAGAAAGCCTTAATCAGGGACTCATTTTCCCATGGGTGAATGGGTCATAGTTCAGGGTTTTGAAAAATGAATTTATAGATTTCTGAGTTGATTCTAATAGTTTTTCATATTTTGGACTGAGACGGGTGGTTACAGTTTTAGTTTTTTTATAATATTAAGTCTAAATTCAAATGAAAAATAGTGCTAAATGACAAACTAAGAGACCTAATTTGAAATTCAATTTTTATTCAATTTTCAAATGTAAATGAATGATGATGCAATGGTATGTAAACACTATGTAAAATGACTGATATTTTTGAATTTTCTAAATTTTAAAAAATGTGAAAATGCAAACCTAAAACCCTAAATGAGATGCAAAATAATTGAAGTTAAGAGCCCTAAATGAGATGAAAATCAGTGCAATTCAATGCAAATGAATGTAACATCTAGATCTAGGGATGAAAATGGACTCACAATCAGTAAAGGTATAATGTTCAAATGTTCATCGGGTTCACAAAAATAAAAAAAATGAAAAAATATAGGTTTTGGGGTTGACAAAACCTATCTTCCTTTATTTCATTAGGAAATGAGATCCACATAGTGAATTTATTATCAACCCTTACATGAATCAAGTCAAAGTGGGAATCTTTATATTTTCGTATGATTAAAGGGTCAAGGTCAAACAACACTTTAAGGAGAAAAACTAAAAATAGAAAATCAACACCAAAGTGCAATCTAACACTTGAAACAACAATATTAAGCTCAATACTGATAGATCCATAAATCAAATTACAAATGAAATAAGGGGAGAAACATGTGTACTAGTTACCAAATTTTCATTTTTAGAAGCAAATCTAGGACTCATTTTCCCATAGGAAAATGGGTCCAAGTGCAAGGTTTTTCTATAGATTTTAGGAGCCTCTGATGTAGATCTGAGTCTTCCAATTTTTCTAGGTTTCATAGTCAAAATGTCAGAAATGACTTTAGGATCTTAGTTTCCATGAGAAGACAACAATTTTGGCAACTTTTGCAACTTTTACAACTTTGTAAATCTTACTCTTCAAAAGGGTCTTCAAGCCTTTTTCAACCTAAATTTGCAATTACACATACAAGAGAGAAAAATGTTTGTAAATTGGGTGAATAAGTTTGGTAATCAAACCTTGAATTGAAATGAAACATGAAAGAGGGAACAACGAATGAACAAAGCTATGTTACCACTCAACAAACCCTTGATTGAAACCTTGATAATGGAGACTTAGGAAGTCTACAACTAGCATGAGATGACTTCAATGGATGCGAATCTTGACACTTGAATCTTACTTGAAATGATTCTTTGAATGCTTGATTTGATCATGAAACCTACATCACAATGTTAGCTCCAAAGACATGCATGATGCAAGAAGAATTTGACACGATAGATGGATCTTGAATGTTGCAATAAATTTCTAACGTTTCTTCTCTTGAATTCCTTTAATCACAATATTTTCTTTAGAAATGCTTGCATAAAAACTCTAGGTGAAACATGGAAAATAACCTTGTATTTATAGGTATGTATCCTTAGTTTCTTGAAATTCAAATATCACAAGCCAACATTGAATTATATATTTAAAATAATTAAAATACTGCCAAAAACATAATTTAAATTTAGGTCCTATGGTTTAGGGAGGACCCATTCACCCATGGAAAAATGGGTCCAAGGTCTATAAACATTGGATATACATTGCTCAGTATGAAGTGTTATGTTTAGGTATTAAGAAATGTTAGGTTTTACCTTCAAAAAATGTAATTAAATAGGCTTAGAAAATGAATTAAAGCTCCAATTAAGGAATAATTAAGCTCAATTAATTAAGAGGGTCTAAGTAAGTGTGTAAATATAATGAGGTACATTTAGCAACACTAAATTAAGGAAATATTGTGTCCAATTTAAGTAAGGAGGGCCCTAACAAGTTAGAAAATGTAAAAGGTTACATTTTTCTACACTATAGAAAGACTTCGGTGTATTTGGAGATGTTAAAACTCTACAAATCTTGTTTCTACATGCTTGTGTGGAGGTTTAGCTAACAAATTTATTACCTTTCCTTTTATTTTGAAGTGGTATTGAAGTTGAAATGTTTTGATTGGATTTTGTTTAGTGTGGGTTTATGGAGTGATAAGGGAAGGGTTTTGGTAGGAAATTTTAAGGTGTTTATGATTTGAAATTTTGTAAAAAATATTTTATGCATCTATGAGAGGTATAAGTATTGATTTATCTTTTTTAGAAGGGATTATAAGGAATTGTAATATTCTAGTAATATTATTATTGGAGAAGTATGGAATTCCAAGGATAATCTAGACTATATTATAAAAAGGTGCACTTTAAGTTTAGTTGTGGATAGTTGAATCCACAAACTATCTATAGATAATTGAGTTTATCTTGACCCATAATTTTGTAGATGTGTATTTGTGGATAATTGAGTAATTCTCGATCTACAAATGGAGGAGTGTTACTATGGATAATGGAGTGAGTCTCGATTCACATTCGGTTGGTGATTTTCTTGTGAATAGTGGATTGTGTCTCGATTCGCAAGTAAACATTGGATAATCTAAGCATTTACCCAGACATCAAGAGTTTGGGTTGATGCTGATGTAGAGTTGGATAATAAAAAAATTTACCTAGACATGAGGAGTTTGGGTTGATGCTCAAGAAATTTTCCTAGACAAAGGAGTTTGGGTTGATGTTGATGTAGGGTTGGCTAATCAGACCATTTTTCTAGACAAAGAAGTTTAGGTTAATGTTGATAGAATATTTTTTTTTTTTTTTTTTGTAATCTAAACCTTTAGGGGGCATGTCAAGAATTTAATCTTTACACTCATAAATTATTCCATTTTTTAATTTTTCTATTACATAAACATTAAAGGGAGGTTGTTAGGAAATTAAGGTTTACATACAATAAATTAGTTAACAATTAGTTGTTAGTTTTAGGGAGTTATTCCTATAAGAAAATTTGGAGTGGTTATTCATGGGAATGTAATGCTTTATAAGCATTTACAATGACCATTGTAGATGATTTAATGAATCATTAATCAAATTTATTTTATGTTTTATTAAGCAATAATTGTTTGATGTAGTTTTCTATATTTTCTCTACCATTTTAACAATATTTTTATAGGAATAAATGGCTTAATATTTAATTCAATGGTGTATGGAAAAAATTTAAAATATTTTTCATAGTTCATCCCAATAAAAGTGCTTCTAGCATAGTGGTTTCAAGTGAAATTTATTCATCTATAAGTCTTTCACCCAAAACCATGTGGTGCATACATGGACATTGGATATTTAGGAAAGAAATTTTTTCTTGAAACTTTTTTACTCAAACACATTTCACCTAGAATGCACATGGAAATATTTTTTTATTAGAAAGGAAAAACCTACCATTTTTCCTTGAAGCAACTTGCAAAGAAGGATTTTTCTTGGCTTCTAGATTCACCCAACAAACCCATTCACCCAAGGAGGTGGGAAATTATTTTTTTATCCAAACAAAATCCCTTGAATTATTTATTTTAGTGTGTTTTTTTTATTTCAAATTCTAGATAAAGTTCACCTCAAATTGATTTTTTTTAAATATCAATTCTATAAATTTACAAAACTATGGAAAATTTTGAATAAAGTAGAAACCTCAAAATATATATTATTATCATTTTAGAGATGATAAATATTGTCCAATATAATACATAATATTCTCAATTTTTTATATATAGACATCATTTAACCCTACCTTATTTTCTTGATTAACATTCATATATAAACTTGTTTTTATCTTTAGACCAAATATTGATCAAGTGTGAAAATAGATTGATTTAAATTGAATACTTAAAGGTGATGTAGTGTTAGTTCCATTTTCAATGGTATGTTTCTCTTTAGTTTTATCAATCATGAAGATCTAATAATGACTCTCATTGGAGGCCTATGAGGTTTGGATAAAAACTTCAAGAACTATCTCTCCCTTTGAAAATGGAAGCCTAGCCTTGACCCTCTACAAATATCGACTCAACTACCCCTACCTAGATCTAGCTCCCAAGGCTCCCTCTAGAGTTTTGGAACTGTTGGTTCTTTTTCTAGAAAATTCCTAAAATCCTCTAAAGGGTAGCCAACCGCTATGCTTAAGAATATTCAAAGTTAGTGGCCAACACATGGGAGATTTGATATGTAACAATTTCTCCCCTACACTTTGGGCTCTGTGAAACTCGAGAGGGTAATCCCACCAATGTGTTGATAAATTCTGGTGTGTCTAGGCATCAAACACAAAGTACAAAGATGATTCTCCTTAAATTGTTTAAAAGACCCAATACCCTAAAGGTTTGCTGACCTTCATGGCCATGTCTAACTCAAACAAGAGAGAATGTAATTCATTAAATCTCACGCACACCCACAATAATATTGATAAGTAAATTGATTTAAATTTTGTGATTAGTTGTTGAATTGGCCATCACAATTGTAGTATAATTACCTTGCTTAAACCAGTGCCATATTCTAGGAATGGAGTAAATCCTGATACCCACATGATTTGACAATAATTTTTTGTTGGATGTTGTGGATGTGTTGCTAATATGTGGTTGCCATTGATGTCAACACTATTAGAATTTGGTGTATTAGAGGCTATATATGTCGACGATATTGAGAAAATTCTAAAAGAAAGTGTTCCAGGTTCAAAGTGGAACTGTGCAGGTCATGAAGGCATCTTGTTCTTTACATTGAAGTTCAGTTGTTGTGGATTAAAGGGTGTTCTACTGAGTGTATCTAGATCATGTACCCGAATTTTCAGAGGTCTGCGTATAGATTTGGTCATGTCGTGGTTTGACAGTGTTTCTATGGTCCCTACCAATGTTCTTGAGTAAAGTTTGTGTGATTCTAGAAATATCAGTTGTTGTGGATGCTTCTCTATTGTTTCTTGATATTTCTATATGTCTCTAGATTATGCTCCAACAGTGTGCTCGTGGTCGTAAATTTTTCTTGCGTATGTCTAGTTTTTCTTATTCGTGGCCGACATGTTGGTAGTAGCATGTTGTGGATCTTCAAGGAGGAATTAATTGAAGTATTTTTGTGTTGGAGATATTAATTTGGGTCTCCACTATGTTGTGGCTGACCTTGGTTGATTTGCATTAAAATTTTATTTGTAAATTTGGGCCGACATTGAAAATATGTTTTATTTTCCTGACTGACTAAGTTATTGATGAAATCCCATGTAGTGGATATTTAAGAGAGATTATTTCATCAATGTAGTGTGTGGAAAAGGTGCTTCGTGTGTTGGGTGTGCTCTTATGTGTGAATGTGTGAATATCATTCAATTACAAAGCAGAGTGTGAAGAAGATCGAGCGAAGTGTGAAGTAGTTTGTGAAGGAGTTTTATGTTCTTAATTAGAATTGTAATCAGCTTGTGCAGAAGGTATTTTCTCAGTTCATATCCTCTAGATTTTAATCATTTTCTATATTTTTGGGAAGTGATCCCCTTTTGTAATTGAGCAGTGAGCTCTAGGCAGTGTGCCTAAATGCATGTACATTCCCCTCTATTGATTTCATTATACTTTTAATAGGGTATAATATTTTGGACTAACATCGACCATGTTTTTCCCCTAACAGGGTTTCCATGTAAAAATCTTCGTGTTCTCTGTCTCTCTGATGTGTTAATTATTTATGGTTAATTGCTTATTCATCAGATTTGAGATTAAGTTAAGTTTGGAAAGTTTATTATTCTGAGATAACTAATTCACCCCACCTCTCACTTGTATGTCCTTGTTTTTCCAACAATTGGTATCAGAGTAGGTTCCTTTGAAGAAGTCTAAAAGCTTGACGTGATTTGAGATGGCAAAATTCAAGAACAACAGTCCAAGATTTGATGGAACTCACTACTCACTATGGAAAGTCAAGATGCAATGTCACCTAAGGTGTATTGGTGAAGCCTACTGGAAGATTACAAAAGATACATATGTTATTCCTTAGAATGGTCCCTCCACTACTAATGAGATCAAAGACGCTTAAAACAATATTAGGGCTATTGAAGCTTTGGTGAGTGCTTTGAAAGATTCAGAGATGGCTAATGTGGTAGGACTGTAGACAGCTCATGAGATTTGGATGAAGCTGGAAAATTTGTATGAAGGAGATGCATAGGTGAAGATGGCTAAGATACATAGTTTAAAAGGAAATTATGAGAATTTGAAGATGGGTGAATATGAAAATATAACTTTTATGCAAAGAGTAAATGAAATAGTGGTGGGTATTACATGTGTCAGTGGTTCTATGGATGAGGATGAAATTGTGGCTAAGATACTCAGATCCTTTCCTCCCTCCTTCAAAGTGAAAGCTTGTGCTATTGAAGAGCTCAGATTAGTAGCAAATATGTCAAGAGACACACTGGTTGGTAAGCTTTTTGATTTTGAATTAAGTGAATTTGGTGAATCTGTTCTAAAAATTGAATCAACATTCAAGGCCCTATTGTATCCAGAAGTAACAAGCAAAGATATGGTTTGGGAGAATGCTCCAGAAAGATATCCAAGTATGATGAAGAACTGAAATAGCTTGAAGATAAAGAAAGAGAGGTAGAAGAATTTGAAGCATTGATTGTAAAGAAAGAAGGCAGAGGAAAAGGTAAGAATGAAGGAGTGTTACCTATTAAAAAATTTTCATGTAGTAAAATAGGTCATTTTGCATTAAGATGTCCTAAAAGAGTTCCTAGAACTAAGCCTAACAAGTCTAGATTCTAAAAGAAATGCTACTTTGTTGAAGGAGTGACTGATGATGAGTTTGATAAGGATAATGGAAATGAAGATGAATGGGTTTTCATTTCTACTATTGAAAATAGTCTTGTGGCTACTGAATCTACTAAAGATGAGAAAGCTCTTGCAACTCGAGTTGAAGAAAAGGATGAGTGGGTTATTGATAGTGGATGCTCACATCATATGACTAGTGAAAGAAACAAATTTGTAAGTCTAGAGAAGTATGATGGTGGTGTTGTAATATTTGGAGACAACAATGCTAGTGTGATTCATGGCAGAGGTTCTATTTTTCTTGGTGGTAAGGATAACACTGATGATGATCTTTATGTTGAAAGCTTGAGGCACAATATTTTAAGTGTTGGACAGATGGTGGGTAAAGCCTATGATCTAAAATTCAAAGATGGAAGATGCAAGATACGTGGAAGTTTTGGCAATATGATTGCTATAGGTAAACAGACCAAAGGTAATTTTTTTCACCTGAATACTACTAGTGGGAGTTGTCTAATTGCTCAAATAGATGAAAGTTGGTTGTGGCATAGGAGGTTGTGTCATGTAAATTTTGATAACATTGTCAAAGCAAGTTCCACTCAAGTAGTAAGAGATCTACCTAAGTTAGTGAAGCTTGCTAACACAATTTGTAAGGAGTGTTAGATGGGTAAATAGACTAGAGTCTCCTTCTAAAGCAAACAGTTTCATTCAAATGACTTGCTGGAGCTACTACATACTAACCTTTGTGGTCC
>VDFB02320852.1:0-128677 GCA_007258455.2 Sequoia sempervirens
AGTAGGTCAGTGGCGGCTTAGTTTCTTCTTAAGGCTTTAGGTAACAAATGAAGCGAAGTTTTCATTTTATTTTCTTTTGTTTTTACTTAGGGTTTTCATAACCCTAAAGGTGCTGATGAAGCTTTAGGAATTTTTTCCTAAATATTAAAATGCATATAAAAGATTTTGTGCGAGCATGATAGGGATTTTTAGTCTTATGCCTATTCCTTAATGTAAAATGGCACACACTCCTCTTGGATTTATGAAGACTTGTTCAAGGATTTATCCTTTTAAGAAGGATTTTCTTTTGTGTTTTGATCTTGGAGAGAATATGGGGAGGTTATAGATCAATTGGCAAACATGTGCCAAAGTTTGAGGAGTTGTTTTGACTCATTGAATTTATTTTTAAAGCAAATTGGAGCTTTTGGAGGGTTGTTTCATGTATCACCATGTTGGACTTGGTCAAAATTGACCATTTCAACCTTTTGGAGCCTCTTTGGAGAAATATTAGATGATATATTTTTGGCTCTATTGGTGCATCCGACCCAAGAAGCTTCTTGTGGCTATTTTGATGGATCTTGTTGAGAGATGGATATAATCACTTTTGTAACTCATTATTGAGTTAGTTATTACTTGGATCTTTTCTTTTTTGTGACTTTGGAGTCCTTGGAGAAAAAAGATAGAGTTTTGTAACTCATTTACAAACATTGTCTGGTAGAGTTTCACCTTTTGGAGATCAATGAAGAAAGCAAAATTTTCCTTCTTAGTTAGCTATTTCATTGAGTGTGTTGGATGATTGATGAATTTACATGTGAGTTTTCTTATTTCTTGTTGATATGTCTCATTAATAGCACCTTTAAGTAGAGGAGATATGTATGTTGTAGGTAATAGGCTATGCTAGTGATGCAAATAGATTTTAGTTGTGAAGAGAATTTATCATCCTTCTAGGACTGTATGTATTGTAGCTTGCTTATGAAATGTTTATGCAATATCATATGAGTATTGAGTTGTGCATAGTAGCTTTTATTGATTGATCAAAGACTGTGTGTTAGGAAGCTATACAAGTTCTTCTTCCCTTTTCCTCATCAATTAGTAGTTCTAGGTGATATAACCAACTAGGAAGCCAACCTATCTAGCGGTTCATTCTCATTTTGGGTGACCGACAACTTGAGAATGCTCCCATGTTTCTCTAGCTAACTGAGTTTTACAACTTAGTTTGGGTGCAAGATTTAGGAGATAACAGTTCTCAATCCAAGAGTCTTCATGATGTTTCTATACTTTATACCCCACATCATTTCAACAAATAGCTGACATCTTGTGGTCTCATTTAGCCTTTCAAAGAACAATTTACAAATGTTATCAACATATCTTCTACAAGTACCTGCTGGAATCTTACCTTCCATGTGCTACAAAATATCAATTCAATATTAATAAAATAATTTGGCTTTCTACACAAAATTCTAGGTGGTGTTCTCCTAGGTACACACATATCAACATTAAGAATTTCATCAATATTTAATTGAGGTGGGCTAGATTGTGTACCTTCAATTGAGGGTGGAGTAGAAGACATACCTTGAGGTTCATGTGGGGATGATGGCATACCTTCTTCATCAAATCTGAGTGATGATGTACTCTCAACTTGAGATGCGTTGGATGGTGTCGAACCATATTCACTTGTGATAGATGGTGTCCCTCCATATTAACTTGTGGTAGATTTTTTCCCTCCATATTCGCTTGTGCTTAATGGTGTGCCTTTGTATTCACTTGTGGTAGAGGGTGTGTCTCCAACTACAGTATTTGAATCTGTCTTACCACGATGCTTTCACATTCATGCCCTTTGTGCTGCCAATCCCTATTCTCTTTTTTATAGTTGAGGTTACTCTTTAGTTAGCTTGTTTTCATCAATCGTATCTAATTTCTTCTTTTCATGATATGCTGCCACCCATTCTCTCTCCTTTGCTTTTTTTGATTCATACTCTTCGTCTGTTAGTTTATTACTTGTTCATTTCTTTGGCATGGCTGATAATTTTACCTATAGCATGGTAATGAGATGAATATTAGTTCCTAAAAAATGTATCCATTCAAATAAATGAAATATATGTCATTCAAGGCTTCATAAAAAATACTTACAATCATCCTATAGAAGAGTGTTTCTAGCATAGACAAAGGTCACATGAATTTTTTTGATGGAATTCCTTAAAGAAATGTGGTAATGTGGCATGAAATGATTGCAAGATAGGCTGAAAATGGAAGCATGAACAAGGCATGTGAATTCTATGAGGCATACATTGCCCCTACCTTCTCAACCCTACTGCATTGGTGGGCTAGTGAGCTCGCTCGCTAGCTCGCCAATGTAGTGGGGTTGATAAGGTAGGGGTAGCACATGCCTCATAGAAATGGGGTCTCATGATGATGTATAGGGGTAGTGTATGCCTCATAGAAATGGGGTATCACAATGATATACATCACCGTGATACCCCATTTCTATGAGGCATATGCTACCCCTACCTTCTCAACCCTACCGCATTGCCAAGCTAGTGAGTAAGCTAGCTTGCCAATGGTCCACTAGCTTGCCAATGTAGTAGGATTGAGAAGGTAGGGGAAGAATATGCCTCATAGAAATGAGGTATCATGGTTCTATGAGGCATACACCGCTCCTACCTTCTCAACCCTACTACATTGGGGTCTCACTCACTAGCCTTCCAATGTGGTAGGGTTGAGATGGTAGGGGAAACATATGCCTCATAGAAATGGGGTATCACAATGATATACATCACTGTGATACCCCATTTCTATGAGGCATATGCTGCCCCTACCTTCTCAACCCTACTACATTGCGGTCTCACTCACTAGCTTGCCAATGCGGTATGGTTTAGGGGGTAGGGGCTAGTGAGTGAGCTCACCATCTTACCACTCTCACTGGCTTGTCAATGCTACTACATTTTGCATACATTTATATGAAAGAATTATTGTCAAAACACTCAAATTCTTTGTCCATGCTTCCATTTTGAGCCATGATTGCAAGATAAGCTGCACCTTTCCCCATGTTGATAACTTAACCTTGAATAAAGAGTCTTGAAACAATGGAGAGAAGGGTTAGAATCCCTTGTAGGTAGAATAATCAAGGAAACATTTAAAATATATGACAACATAAGTGATGAGGTAAATTTAGAAATAGAGATGAAAACCAAAATGGTTTCAAAGATCTATCAATGTGGGAGTATTCCAATTTTTTAGACACATGTATGGAAAATTTGGTAGCATAGACAAGGCAATCAATTGTTTGGTATAACTGTTTGACAAAATACCTCAATGAAAGCTTTGGAGAGTGGTATGCACATCCATAATAAAGGATTGAGAAATGATGTTTTATTTTACTTCCTTAAAACTTATGCCATATATATGTGTATACAAAATGTGGAAGCATACACAAGGTAAGTCAATTGTTAAATAACAAAATGCTTCAAAGAGATGTGGTTTAAAAATGTAATTGGAAAGTGTATAGAATTGTGTAATTTAAAATGTGCATTGACAACCTAACTTTATAATGACAAACAAACAATGATCAACATGGAATATGAAAAATAAAAAAAATGAAAGCAAGCCATAATAGAATGAAAGAAAATGTGTAAAGACTTCACATACCTAAGAAACTAGAGTTTCAAATGGAGGAGTTCTACCCAATTATGTAGCCTTTGCTTCTTTCTTCAAACTCCTCAACAATTTGACTTTTTCAAAAGCTTGTTCCCCTCCAAACTACAATTGAATACAAATTTTGAATGAAATTTAGACTTGAATTGATATTATATGCCTTTCAATGTGAAAACTCTGCTATTTCATGCAAAGGTGGTAGAAAGATCATGAAAAAGGTGGTGGAATGTGGAAAAACATGCATACACACTTCAAAAAATCATCAAAAAGCTAATTTTTGTCAGAGCACACACAAAACTAGGAGAATATGCAAAATGTGGGCCTTGAAATCATGGGTATATTGAGTTTTTTACTATTTTTAGAGCAAGCCAAAATGTGCTCGCATTATAATGTGTTCGCGTTATAACGCGAGAGCTTTATTTCTTGCTAAAAATGGTCATATCTCTACTTCTTCAAAATGCGCTTGCATTATGAGAAAGTTAGTCTTTTTATAGATTTCTTTTCTCTCTCTTTGTCTATACCCTCTATACCCTAATTATATCTCTCTCCCCTCTACCCTTATAACCCTAATTCTATCTCTCCCCTCTACCCTCTAACCTTAACCCTTATACCCTAATTCCATCTTTCTCCTATCCTATCTCTATCCCTCTCCCACCCCTTTGTCTCATCTCTCTCTCTCTCTCGAGTCTCCTCCTATCCCCTCTCCTCTCAACCTCTCTCACTCACTCCTTCTCGCTCTCCCTCTCCCCTACCCTTAACCATTATACCCAATTCTATCTCTCCTCTACCTCTACCCTTAACCCTCAGCACCCTCTATCCTCTACCCCATCTCTCTCCCACTCCCTCTATTTCTCTCTCTCTCTCTCAAGTCTCTCCCTCCTACCCCCTCCTCTCTCAACCTCTCTACCCTTTTGTCTCTCCCTCTACTTCACAATTTTTAACCCTTATACCATAAACTCTAATACTATACCCTATCTCTCCCTCTATCCTCTACCATCTATCTCTCCCACTCCCTCTATATCTCTCTCTCTCTCAAGACCTCCTCCTACCCCTCTCCCTCTCTTAATTCTCTCTCTCACCACTTAGTCCTATCTCTCTCCTCTACCCCTACCCTTAACCCTTATACCCCCTATCCCTACCCTCTATCTCTCTCCCACTTCCCCTCTCACTCTCTCTCAAGTCTCTGCCTCTTACCCCCTCTCCCACTCTCAACTCTCTCTCTCTCTCTCTCACTCACTCAATCCTATCTCTCCCCCTATACCCTCTACCCTTAACCCTTACCCCCTGTCCCTCTCTCAAGTCTCTCACTCACTCACTCCTTCTATCCCTCTCAAGTTAGGTTGCCAATTTCACCGAATTGGAAAGCTAGTGGGTAAAATTGACATCCTAATAGGCCACTACATCGCCAATTTCACTAAATTGGCAAGCTAGTGGGTGAAATTGACATCCTAACTTTGCCTGCTTGAAAAAATGGGTTCAAGAAATGGGGTCTCCCAATGATTTAGATCACCGGGAGACCCCATTTCTTGGACCCCTTTTTTCAAACAAGCCACTACATTGCCAATTTCACTAAATTGGAAAGTTAGTGGGTGAAATTAACAACCTAACTTGGCCTATTTCAGAAAATGGGTCCAAGAAATGGGGTCTCTCGGTGTTTAGCTAGTGGGTGAAATTGACAACCTAACTTGGCTTGTTTGAGAAAATTGGTCCAAGAAATAGGGAGACCCCATTTCTTGGAGCCATTTTCTCAAACATGCCAAGTTAGGTTTTCAATTTCACCCTCAACCCTATACCTCAACCCTCAACCCTCAACTCTTCAACCCTAAACCCTTAAACCTTATACCCTGTACCCTGTACCCTATATATTAAACCCTCAACCCTCAACCCCTATACCCTCTATCCTATACATTTGACCCTCAACCCTAAACCTTCAACCATGTACCCTCAAACCATTACCCTAAACCCTAAATCCTCTACTCTCAACCCTAAACCTTTAAATTTTCTACCCTCTACCCTCAACCCAATACCCTAAACCATCAACCCTATACCCTCAATTCCTCTCTATCTCTCTCTCTCTCTCACTCACCCTATACATAGGACTCTAAACTCCAATACTTCAACCATATGTACCCTCAACCCTAATCCCTCAACCCTATACCCTCAACCCAATACCCTAATCCCTCAACCCTATAGGTCGTCAAGCCTATACCCTCGATTCTCAACCCTCTACCCTATACATTGGATCCTCAACCCTCATATATCTATGTCCCTCCATCCTCTTCTCTCCTCTCTATCTCAGTTCTCCCTCCATCTCTCTATCCATCCATTCCTCCCTCTCTACCCTAATCCCTCAAACCTAAACCCTCAACCTTTAAACCCTTAAACACTCAACCCTAAACCCTAAAACCTAAACCCTCTACCCTCAACCAAAAACCATCAACCCTAAACCCTTACACCATAAACCCTTAAACCCTCTACCCTCTACCCTCAACCCAATACACTAAACCATAAACCCTATAGGTCCTCAACCCTATACCCTCAATTCTCTCTCTCTCTCACACACACACACTCACTCACTCCTATATCTCTCCTCTCTACCATTAACCCTCTACCCTCTACCATTAACACTTAAATCCTCTACCCTCTACCCTTAAACCCTTAAACCCTCTACCCTAAACCCTCAACCCTCAACCCTCAACCCTCAACCCTAAAACCTTAAACCCTAAAAGCTCTACCCTCAACCTGGTCCTTAACCCTATACCCTCAATTATCTCTCTCTCTCTCTCTCTCTCTCACTCCTATCTCTCTCCCCTCTACCATTAACCCTCTACCATCTACCCTTAACACTTAAATAATCTACCCTCTACCCTTAAACCATTAAACCCTTAAACCCTCTACCCTAAACCCTAAACCCTAAAACCTCTACCCTCAACCCATAACCCTTAATCCCTCCACCCTTAAAGCCTCTACCCTCTATCTAATCCTTGAACTATATACCCTCAAACCTAATCCTTAAACCATATACCCTTAAAACTATACTCTAAACCCTCTACCATCAACCCTAAACCCGTAAACCTTCTACCCTATATCCTCAACCCTAATCCCTCAACCCTCAAACCTAAACCCTGAACCCTTAAACCCTTAAAAATTCAACCCTAAACCCTAAACCCTAAACTATAAACCCTTAAACCCTCAACCCTATTACCTAAACCCTTAAACCCACTTAGTAAACTATCTACCCTAATCCCTCAACCCTCAACCCTTAAACCCTTAAACCCTAATCCATCAACCCTTATACCCTCTACCCTATACATTGGACCCTCAACCCTAATCCCCCAACCCTATACCATCAACCCTATCCCATCAACCTTAAAACCCCCAACTCTCAACCCTTAAACCATCTACCCTCTACCATCAACCTAATACCCTCTACCCTCAACCCTTAAACCTTTAAACCCACTTAGTAAAATCTCTACGCTAATCCCTCAACCCTCTTGACCCTTAATCCCTCAACCCTCAACCCTCAACCCTCAACCCTTAAACCCCAATCCCTCAACTCCTATACCCTCTACCCTATACATTAGATCCTCAACCGTAATCCCCCAACCCTATACCCTCAATCCTCTACCCTCAATCTTAAACCCTCAACTCTCAACCCTTAAACCCTAAACCCTTAAACCCTCTATCCTCTACCCTCAACCCTAATCCCTCAACCCTTAAACCCTTAAACACACTTAGTAAAATCTCTACCCTAATCCCTCAACCTTTTGACCTTTAATCCCTCAACGCTTAAACCCTAATCCCTCAACCCCTCTACCATCTACCCAATACACTAGACCCTCAACCCTATACCCTCAATCCTCTACCCTCAACCTTAAACCCTCAACCCTTAAACCCTATACCCTCTATCCTATAAACCCTTATACACTCAACCCTAAACCCTAAACCCTAAACCCTTCAACCCTCTACCCTCTACCTTCAATCCTATACCCTCTACCCTCAACCCTTAAACCCTTAAACCCACTTAGTAATCTCTCTACCCTAATTACTCAACCCTCTTGACCCTTAATCCCTAAACCCTTAAACCATAATCCCTCAACCCCTATACCCTCTACCCTATACATTGGACCCTCAACCATAATCCCCCAACCCTATACCCTCAATCCTCTACCCTCAACCTTAAACCCTTAAACCCTCTACCCTCTACCTTCTAACCTATACATTAAACCCTCAACCTCAATTCTCAAACCTCAACCCTTAATCCCTCAATCCTCAACCCTCAAACCCTAAACCCTCAACCTTGATAACCTCTACCATATACATTGGACTCTCAACCCCAATCCTTCAACCATATGTACCCTCAACCATAATCCCTGAAACCTATACCCTCAACCCAATACCCTAATACCTCAACCCTATAGGTTGTCAACCCTATACCCTCTATTCTCATACCTCTACCCTATACATTGGATCCTCAACCCTCATATATCTATGTGCCTCCCTCCTCTTCTCTCCTTCTCTCTATCTCACTTCTCCCTCCATCTCTCTATCCATTCATCCCTCCCTCTCTACCCTAAACCGTCAACCCTTAAACCCTTAAACACTCAACCCTAAACCCTAAACCCTCAACCCTTAAACCCTAAACCCTTAAACCCTCTAGCCTCTAGCCTCTAGCCTCTAGCCTCTACCCAATACCCTCTACCCTAAACCCTAATCCCTCAACCCTTAAAATCTTAAATCCAAAAAAAATCTCTACCCTAATCCCTAAACCTCAACCCTTAAAACCTAAACCCTCTACCCTTAAACCTTAATACCTCAACCCTATAATTCTACCCTATACATTGACCCTCAACCCTAATCCTCGAATTCTATACCCTATACCCTCAATCCTACCTCAACCTTAAACCATCAACCCTCAACCTCAACCTTAAACCCTTAAACCCTTAAACCCTTAAACCCTACCCTCTACCCTATACCCTATACATTAAATCCTCAAACCTCAATTCTCAACCTCAACCCTTAATCCCTCAACCCTAAATCCTTAAAACCTAAACCCTCAACCCCTATACCCTTTACCATTTACATTGAACCCTCAACCTAATCCTTCAACCATATACCCTCAAACCTATACCCTAAACCGTCTACCATCAACCCTAAACCCTAAACCCTTAACCCTAAACCCTTAAACCTTCTACCCTATACCCTTAACCTAATACCCTCTACCATCAACCCTCCCTCAACCCTCAACCCTTAAACCCTAATACCCTATAAACCATCAACCCTATAGGTCCTCCACCCTCAAACCCTCAAACCCTCACTTTCTCTCTATGTATACATCTCACCTCTCCCTCCCTCTATCTTACCCTCTATAATTTTCTCTATCTACCCTCTCCCTCTTTCTACGTACATCTCATTCAATCAATCCCTACCACCATCTCTCACTCCCTCTATGTATCTCTCTCCCACTCTCTCCCACTTCCTCTCTCTCCCTCTCTCTTAGGTTTCTCCCTCCCACCCCCCCTCTCTCTAAGGTCTCTCCCTCTAGCAACCTACCTAGGTAACTCTCTCTCCCACCTCTCTATCTATCCATCCCACCCTACATAGATAAGTCCCTCTCACTCCACCCCCTCTTTCTCTCCCTCTCTTAGGTCTCTCACTCACACTCCCTCTATCTCTCACTCCATCTCACTACCTATCTCTCAAGTCTCTCCCTCTCACCCTCCTCACACTCTCAAGTCTCTCCCTTTGGAACCCTACCTACATAACTCTCTCTTTCTCTCCATCTCTCTCTCCCCCTCTCCCAATTCTCTCTTCCACCCCCTCTCTCTCTGTGCATCCCGTCCTCCCTCTTGCTCTCCCTACCTCCCACCCTACCTAGCTAAGTCCCTCTCACTCCAACCCATTATCTCCCCCTCCCTCTCTCTTAAAATCTCACTTCCACCCCCTCTCCCTATATTTATACTCTCTCTCTCTCTCTCTCTCTCTCTCGCCTCCCACCCCCACCCTACCTATAAAACTCTAGATCTCTCTCTTAAAATTCTCCCTCCCTCTAAATACATACATAAATACATACATAATTACATACATACAAGCATAATACATATGTATATACAATCCTACATACATACAAGCATACATGTACATGTGTAGATACAATCTTACATACATATAGGCATACTTACAATATACATGCATTGATACATACAAGCATACATACATACATACATACATGACATATAAGCATACATGTACATACAAACATACAAATATATAAACATACATTCAATAGATTATCATTTAACATAAAGTAAGACATAACGCGAGCATGTTATACCACACTCGCTTTATGCCTTACTAGAGATATTCCCCACAAACACAAAAACCATGCCAAAATTGAGATATAATGTGAGTGCGTTATAACACGCTCGCGTTATATCTTGCTTTGGGAATCCCCAAGCCTTGGGATTGGTATTTTCCTTGGAATACCAACCCAAAGGCTTGGAGGGCATTCCCAACAACCAAAGACATTTTTTTGCAAATTCTACAATATTTCACATAATTAGGTTCATGCTCACCGTCAAGATTGCACGTGGTTCAATATCGAACAAATTGAACATCTAAGTAATGTTAGGTTCTCTCTTAGCTATCCAACAATGTAATTTTTTTGACTTTCTAACAATGTTAAGCCTTTCATCCATAATTTCTTTTGTTTGTGTGTCTCCTTTTTGGAAAAAAAGTGGTGTTTGGTGTTTTTTTTGTTATAATTAACCATTCATCGAAATTTCAAATAAATTACATTTTTAGAAACTAGACTCCATTCTACAATTTTTTTTTAAAAATCAATTAGTTTCCAAAATTTGTAGGGGTAGCACAACCAAAATTTTGTTTTTCAGGAAGTGTCCACTTAGAAAATTAGTAAAAAATCAAATATTCATTAAAAAATTATCAAAAAAATATTGCATCAACTACATATTGTTAGCTAACTTCAAATTGTAGCGATTTTAAAAATGCTAAAAAAATTTCACCATGCTAGGTTTGTACAAGAGTTGCTATGTTATGTTTTTCTAACAAAAACAACACCAATTTGTGTACGTCCCTCTTTTGAACCCATTAATCTCAACCATTTTCAAAATAAATTAGTAGTTTAGAAAGTAGACTTGGAGCACTTTGATCCTTGTTTTTATTCCATCTCAAAATAAATTTTGAGTGTAACTATCCTCAATTTCATGTCCAAGGTTAGTATTTCCTGATTTTAGAAAATAAGTGGCCACTTAAGCCCCCTTTTTGGGAACCATCTTTTTGCACTTATCCATATATACATATACATATATTTATATACATATACATAAATATATATACATATGTATATATGTATATATACATATATATATACATATATATGTATATATACATATATACATATGTATATATATATGTATATGTATATATGTATGCATGTATGTATGTATATGTATACATATAATAAATCCATACATACATACATACATGCATACATACAAACACACACATCATGTGTTGAACATTTTTTTATCAAAACAATTTTATTTATCCTAATGCATATTTATATGGTTTAGCATTATTAAAAAAAGAATAAAAATACAATTTTTTTGAGATGACAACCTTTCTAATTTAAAAACTACTAAACAAGGAAAAATAACCAAGTAGATGAGATCAGACTTGATACTAAAATGAATTTTCTACACACATACCATTTCACGTACAAATTTCAAGGCAAGTAATACAACTTTACATATGCAAGAAAACATCATCTAGTGTGTGGGTGTGTTTTATTCTTAGAGTCATGGTGTGCATGTGACTCTTTTGGATTTACTTCCATGTCTTTAGTGATGCTCTCCCTATTTGTCTAGGAGGAGGAAACTAATTTATTGTGTCCACCTCATCCAACCAATAAGTCTAGTTAGTTCAATAATCATAATGTCACAATATACTATAGTCATTCACTAACATCATAATGATAATCAAATTCATATTTATGTCTCTCAAGACAATATCAAACTAATATTTTTATTAATCATAACATAATAAAGTAGAACAACCATAGGATAAATATCCTCAAGGAATAGTTTTGGAATCATAATTTAAAACAAAAAAAATATAGCATAGTCCACAAGGTCCAAAAGTGGGATATGACATCAAATTGGTACTGAAACAAGTATTGGGAAAATTAAGATATAACACACATTAGGTGCACCAAAGATGTCCAATCTGAATATCTACAATTTTATTTCAAATATTTGGGAATTTCAATATGAACACAAACATACTTCTATGGATGAGCTTGATAAAACCTATCACACTCAAGACATTTGAATTTCGCAAGGGAAGCAACAATAATTGTTAATATTTTTGAACAAGGTAAGGGTAAACAAGGAAACTCGAGTCAAATCGACACACAAAGTTTCTTTTCATCTGAGATAGAAAAATCACATGTCCACAATTGAAAGACTAACAAAGACACATGAAAATTCCATGAGCTAGATATTTGAGACTAGCCTCAACAAAGTGAAAAATAAAGAACTTTTGAAAATAAAAATATTTCATTTTTTCTCTACCATTCTATCTGTCTCTTTTCCAATTAAAATTTCACCAATCATGATCACAATAGATTGCATTTAATTGTTTTATTTTTTTTAAAAATAATTTCTTTACTTACATTCTACCAACATTAATTTAAATTTTCTAAAGAGAAGAGGAAAAATACATCTTTTACTTTTGTACTTTGTATTATAAATAAGAAAAGTACTCATGCTTATCTCCAATGTGAACTTTGACTATGAGCATTGGATATTGTTTTTAGGCCCTTTTATTAGGAGGTTGTTGGAAATATTTATTGCCTGAGTCCTCTCACGTCAACTCCTAACTCACCTACCTACCAAAGGATTTCTTTAATGACAAATTTCTTTTGGGATCTTCATTCCTGTCCTGCTCCTGATAGCTCTAGAATTTATTGTGGTGGGTGAATTCAAAATTTTCAGAGGGATTTTTGAATAGAAAAAAAGGAATGAATGTAGAGTTAGAGTGTGTTGCAAGTAGTTTGAAGTTGCAACAAAAACTACAAAGATTACTCTATGTGTGAGGAGCAGCAAATAGCTCCACATAGCTACAAATAGCTAGAAGTGTATGTAGGGAGCAAAAAACAGCTCTAGATTGTTTAGTATAGAAGAAGAAAAAAGACCGTTGAGAAGCTCCTGATTGTTTTGAGTTTGTGGGTACAACTTCAGATCGCTGCTAGTCAAGTTTGACATTTTTAGTTTGTAATTTCTAGTTTGAAATATTTCTGTAATTGTTATTTTCTGAGTTAATAGAGGAAGAAGCAAGTTTGCATGACTAGCTATGTGTCTTCAATCTATTTTATTTTGTTATTCCACATTTATTTGGTATTCCCTTGTTTGGGAAACAGAGCAATAGCTTTGTGTGTATTTTATTTTGATATTTTAACATGGTATCAGAGCCAAAAGGCCCTAAGTCTTAAGTGAGTTGGGCATTTATTTTCTGGGTGTTTAAAGTTTGTTTTGTTGGAGACATGGCTGGAGATGAGAGTAAGAGTTTGCAGTAGCCACCATCATTCAATGGAAAAAATTATGATGTTTGGGAAAAGAAGATGAAGACTATAATGGTTGCAAATGATTTGTGGGAGCTTGTGATTAGTGGGTTCAATGATGTGACTGATCTAGTAGCCTATGCAGTTCTCAAAAACAACCAAAAGACCCAATTGAAGGAGAAAAGGACGAAAGATGCAAAAGCATTGAGTCTGATTGAAGCAACCTTGATAGAGGCCATTTTTCCTAGAGTAGCAACAACTAACTATGCAAAGGAAGCTTATGAAATCCTCCAAACTAGTTACAAAGTGACTGATAAAGTCAGATTGGTGAAGCTCCAAATACTTCAAAGAGATTTTGAGACTCTCCAAATGAAGGATAGTGAGTCTATCTTAGAATTTCACACAAGAATCTCAGGTTTAATAAACCAATTGAGGGTGAATGGAGAAGTCATGGGAGACCAAATGATTGTGGAGAAAATCCTTAGAAGTTTACCCACAAAGTTTGATCTAGTTGTGATTTCCATTGAAGAGGTAAAAGACCTCTCAATGTTGTCTGTTGATGAGTTGATGGGTTCTCTGCAAACCCATGAGCAACGCCTAAATAGGTCTATAAGTTCTTTCCATGAGAAAGAATTCAAAGATCAAGCCAATGCAAGAGACAAGGGGAGAGGTAGAAATAACTCCAAACATGGTAGAGGCAGATCTGGACATGGTGGTGTTGGAGAAGATAGCTTAGGATGAGCACACAACCAAGAGGGAACAAGCAGCTCTCACTCCAACTTCGGACAAGCCAAGAAGAACAATTCAACTCGAGTTGAAATGGTGATAAGAGCAATATTGAATGTTACTATTGTCATAAGTTTGGCCATTATGCAAGTGAGTCCTAGAAAAATAAATGTGATCAATCCAAGAAAAGTGCAAATGTGGATGATGAAAAAGTGGTTGAGGGTAATCAACAAAAGGCCTTCATCACATGCAACATTGCTGAGCAAGGCAGTGATGAGGTATGGTTTTTGGATAGTGGATGTAGCAACCACATGAGTGGTAATGAAAGTTTATTTTCTTTCATTGATAAAAATGTCAAGTTTGAAATAAAAATGGGGAATAATCAAATAGTTCCATTTGTGGGAAAAGGATCTATTTTATTTCACACCAAGCAAGGTGAGAAGGAGATTGATGATGATTATTTTTCCCTTGGTATAAAGCACAATCTCATGAGTATTGGACATCTAATCCAAAAAGGATAAAAAGTGTTGATGGAAAAGGGTGAATGAATTATTTATGAGGAGGATGCAAGCAAGAAATTAATTGTATCAGTGCAAATGACAAGGAATAGGATATTTCCATTGAGGTTGGAAAGGTGTTTCTCAACTCAGTTCACAACTGTAGGAAAATGTACAACAGTACAGTAGCAAGAAGCCTTCAATATAGTCATTCAAGACCCTTCCAAGCTTTGGCATCTCAGGTATGGACACTTAGGCTATGCTAGTTTGAATATTTTTTCAAATATGGGTATGGTAGGAGGTTTAACAACCATGGTAGAGCCTAATGGTTGATATGAAGCTTGTATTTTAAGCAAGCAACATAGGAAACCCTTTCAATCGGGCAATTCTAGAAGGGAAAAAGCACCATTAGAGCTGGTGCACACTGATTTGTGTGGCCCTATGCAAAAAATTTCTATTGGTAAAATCCAATATTTTATGACCTTCATAGATGATTACATCTATAAGACATGGGTTTATTTTTTACAGGATAAATCTGAAGCATTTGACAAGTTTGTAGTGTTTAAAGTCTAGGTTGAGAAAGAGAGTGGACATTGCATCAAGGTCCTAAGGTCAGATAGAGGGGGAGAGTATACCTCCAATAAATTTGTGAATTTTTGCAAGTAGCAAGGCATTAAGAAGGAGCTAACAACAACCTATACTCCATAGAAAAATGGAGTGGTTGAAAGGAAAAACAAAACTATTATGGAGATGGAAAGAAGTATGCTCAAAGATAAGGGACTCCTAGATGAATATTGGGGTGAAGTTGTAGCAACAATAGTGTATTTGATAAATAGAAGTCCTACAAAGGTAGTTCGTGACAAGATTCCACAAGAGGCATGGACAAAATACAAGTGGATGGTTGAGCACTTGAGGGTGTTTGGGTGTGTGGCATATGCACTTGTGCCAAAAGAGAAGAGACAAAAGTTGAATGACAAGGGTCAGAAGTGCATGTTCACGGGATATAGTGAAGAGTCCAAAGCCTACAAGATGTATAATCCATTCACCAAGAAACTTTTTATCAGCAGAGACGTGGAGTTCCTAGAGGATGAGACATGGCATGGCCTGACAAGTTCTAACAGCTCTTGATAGCTCCTGATCACTCCAGGTGAAGAAGGAAAAGAATATGAAGTGTAACAAGATAATGTTATGGAACCTACAGTCACTCTTGATAGCTCCAGACCAACTCTAGACCACTCCAAGCCACTTCAGATTGCTCCGGACCACTGCATAGACACAGGCATAGAGTTCTAGATAGCTCCATATAGGGTCTGTTGAGCAAAGAAATAGTAGTAGTGAAAGTTCAGACCTGACTCTCACCTCCCTAATTCCAAGAAAGACCAAGAGTCTAAGGAAGATCTAAAAAAATTAAAGGTATGACGAAGAGTTTGACGAGAGTATGAATTTTGCATTATTTTCTCATAGTGATCCAATTTATTTTGAGGATGCTATGAAAGAAAAGAAATGGTGTGAAGCCATGGATGAGGAGATAGATGCAATAGAGAGAAATAAAACATGGGAGCTATCTGATTTTCCTCCCAACAAGCAAATAATTGGAGTGAAATGGGTCTATAAGACCAAAAGCAATGTCGATGGAAGAATAGAGAGGCATAAGGAAAGATTAGTTGTCAAGGTATACAAACAAGAGTTTTGGAGAGATTATGATGATATATTTTCTCTAGTTGCAAGGATGGAAACTATGTGGGTAGTCATAGCAATTGCAGCCCAACACAAGTGGAAGGTATTTCAAATGGATGTGAAGTTCGCCTTCTTAAATGGAGTATTGAAAGAGGAAGTGTATGTGGAGCAACCACCTGGTTATGAAGTTCCAGGTCAAGAAAATAAGGTATATAGGTTGAAGAAAGCTCTTAATGGGCTGAAGCAAGCTCCACAGGCATGGCACAACATGATTGACTCATATTTGTTGAGTAATGGCTTTAGAAAAAGTGATGGTGAGCCCAATCTTTACATCAAGGCAGTTGATGGTAAGATTTTAATTGTTGTCTTGTATGTTGATGATTTAGTTTTCACTGGGGATGATGATTTCCTCATTGCTACTTTTAAAGAGGTCATGAAAAGAGAGTTTGAAATGATAGACTTAGGTCTCTTGAGGTATTTCCTAGGCATAAAAGTAAAATAAATGCATGATGGTATTTTAATCTCTCAATCAAAGTATGAAACAAAGATTTTGAAGAGGTCTAGGATGCAAGATAACAAGCTTTCCCCCACATGAACAGTCATAGGTCTGAAGTTGAGCAAGGAATATTGCAGCAACAATGTGAATCTGACCATGTATAAGAGTTTGGTTGGAAGTTTGATGTATTTAACAACAACTAGGCCTGATATAATGCACAGTCTAAGTCTAATTTCCAGATTTATGGAGATTCCAAAAGAGTCAAATTGGAAAGCAGGTAAAAGAATCTTGAGGTATGTGAATATAACCAAAGGATATGGTATTTTGTATGGTGCAACAAATGTTTTTGGGCTGGTTGGTTACACAGATACTGATTGGGAAGGGAGTGTGGATGATAGAAAGAGAACATCTGGATATGGTTTAAACTTGGGATCAAGAGTCATTTCATGGGCTTCCAAGAAACAACCCATAGTTTCTCTATCTACAACTGAGGCTGAGTATATAGAAAAAAATGCAACAACATGCCAAGCTATTTGGCTAAGGAGGACCTTTGTAGATTTGAAGGAAGACCGAAAGGATGTGTGGAAACATAAAAATTATCTCTTTTTTATTGCTTTATATGGAAATAATTAATGACAAATTAGACTTAATGAGGCCTTGATTTAGTGTTGTGAGGTTTTTTACACATCCACATAAGGTCTTGCACCCTTGCAAACTGAATAAAACACATTTATTGAAGTCTTGGAAAGGTGTTGTAAAGTGTTGTGAAAGAATTTCACACTTCTCTAGACTTAATGGATCCTTCTTTCCCTAATTCAATGTTGTAAAATGTATTTAATGACATTCTCACATTAATTTAGAAGGCTTGTGAATTAAACTTAACTCTAATCTAGTGTTGCAATGTGTCTTACATATTCACATTGGATGTTGTGCCTTTTTAGGCTATGTGGACCTCATTTTAGTGTTGTAAAGTGTATTTAATCACAAATTCACATTGAAATTTGTGTCCCTATCCCTAATTACCCTTTACATCATCATTAATAGGCCCCTATGGCACCATATTATGCATCACAAGACATAACTTGATCAAATACTTGATGAAATCAACATAAGAATTGAAATTCCTCATTCTCCAACATTCTAGCTGTCAAAAGGGTCCCTCTGGGACTAGGTCACCCATCTGGGTGAATGAGTCCCTACTAGGTGGGACTAAGTCACCCAACATGGCGACTTAGTCCAATTTGTCCTATTTTTGAGGTTTGAGTGGGAAATTTTGGATTTGAAGTTTATTCTTATTTCATGTCATCTTTGGGGATCAAATTAATGGAAAAATAAGGTGAATTTCCTATAAATACAAGTCTCTAAACCCTTTAATTCATAACCAATTCATTCATTATTTACTCATCATTCATTATTCTTCTCAAGCAAGCTAGGGTTTTATCATTCTAGGTCATCAAGACAACTTTTTAAGGCATTCAAAGCCTGATTCTTCATCCATTGCTACAAAAAATTAAGATCTATCATCATGGAAAGTCTCTAACTCCATTGATTCATGATTCATTGTCTTATTTCTTCCTTTTGGTTTAATTACCTAAAAGGGGTTTGACCAAGGCAAAACCCCATGCCTTAACATTCACCATTTCTTTCTCTTTATTGTGTGTTCACAGATTTAGGTACTTTAAAGGTTTGAAGATCATTGAAGAATAGTTTGCAAAGTTTTTGAAGACCTCTCCTTGTTTTCAAAGCCAAAATATCCACTAAAAGTCACTTTTAGGCCTGAAAATCAGAGTTCCAGAATCAAACACCTATCAAGAACCAAAGTGCAGACCGAGGGCTTCCATTTCCAATTTTGGATTTTTAGAAATTTAGAAGTGGACTAAGTTTCCAACTGGCGACTTAGTCCCAATGAACCTATTTTTTGGAGGTTTATGTAGATTTGGATACCCATTTGGCCGAAACAAGCTCCAGAGCAATTTTTCTAGATCTGGGACTAAGTCGCCTAGATTGGCACAAGTGTCCCAGTCAGCTTCTACAATAGTTTTGTTAGGATTCCAGACCTTCATTCCATCCTTTTTCAACCTCCAGGTGCACACATTATATTTTATAGCTTTCTATCTAGTTTTGTTTGCATTTCCAGGTCATTTATCACATGTTTGCATATCACAATGTGTTTTCCAACAAGTTGCATTTCTTAGGTTTTGCATTAAAATCAATCTATTTTTATTAGTATTTTGCATTTAGATCATCTCATTTAGGCACATTACAACCACATTACATCAATATTTAAATGTATACATTACATTTTGGCCCATCTTTCCCTTTTAGGTGAAAAACCCTAGAAGGGTTAGAAAGACAATTGGGTACCAAAATCTTTGTCTAGAGGATGGAACAACCATATTTTGTGACAATGTTTGATAAATTTCTTTGAAAAAGAATCCAATTTTTCATGGAAGAAGCAAACACATTAAAATTAGGTATCATTTCATAAGAGAATTAGTTGAGAAAGGTGAAATCAAAATGAAATTTTGTAGGTCCGAGCAACAACTTGCAGACATTTTCACCAAACATTTGAGCAAAGATTGCTTTGAACACCTAAGAAGAAATTTAGGTGTTGTTGATTTGAATGAAGAATGATTTTTTTTGAAAAATCAATCAAAGGGGTAGTGTTGGAAATACTTATTTCCCAAGTCCTCTCACGTCAACACCCCATCTCACCTACCTATCAGAGGATTTCTTTAACAATAAGTTTCTTTTGGGATCTTCATCCCTGTCTTGCTCTTGACAGCTCCAAAATTTATTGTGGTGGGTGAATTCAAATTTTTGAGAGGGATTTTTGAATAGAAAAAAAGGAATGAATGTAGAGTTAGAGTGTGTTGCAAGTTTTTGGTAGCAACAAGAAGAAGTGAGCACCAAGTTGCAAGTAGTTTGAAGTTGCAACAACTACAAAGATTACTTTGTGTGTGTGAGGAGCAGTAGATAGCTAGCTATAGATAGCTAGAAGTGTATGCAAGGATCAGAAGACAACTCCAAATTGTTCAGTATAGAAGAAGAACAAAGAACTCTGAGAAGCTCCTGATTGTTTTGAGTTTGTGGGTGTAGCTCTAGATCGCTGCAAGTCAAGTTTGACATTTGTAGTTTGTAATTTCTAGTTTGAAATATTTTTGTAACTATTATTTTCTAAGTTAATAGAAGAAGAAGCAAGTTTCCATGCCTAGTTGTATGTATCCAATCTATTTTGTTTTGTTATTCCACATTTATTTGCTATTCCTTTGTTTGGGAAACAAAGTAGCAACTTTGTGTGCATTTTATTTTGATATTTTTACATGGTATCAGAGAATTTGAAGTTTTTTACAGATGCAACTATCCAACCCCTACAATGCACCTATGATATGGATACATCCATACACCATGACTGCAGTTCACCATTCCTCATGACTTAACTCACCGTTTCATGGAGACAGACTCCTGTTCACTATAGCATCACTTCCTTTTCCACTATTCCACCTAAACTATTGTGAACTCTGTGTTATTATAATAAATATAGATTTGGAATATTTATTGGTGTAGTTACAAATAGTTTGAGTTGTGAGATCAATTCTTGAGCACAACATTTGCAAGAATATGAGATTGAAGTTAAATGTGGGAGGTATTATGAGGATAACAGATTTTAGGTGTGGAATTGGGAAAAATACTACTTCTGGTAGTGGACACCATTATTAGAGCTCTATAATGCTCACTTGAGGAATGGGAGACACTATAATTTAAGGTTTATTTCACTAACCTTCCATCAAAATAATTTTAAATTTCTATTTCGAACATTGCTTCTGGCCCTAGAAGGCTTTATTGATATAGACGATAATAGTGTGTGTGGTAACAATCCAGTGGCTGCAAGATCTTAGTTTACAACAACTTTGTGTGGATCACATTTAAAATGTCTCTTTCCATAAAAAGGCTTACATTTTTGTCATTCTTCTGCTAGTCTCCATTGGATTTCATAGGTGAATAAAAAAAATGATAATTTCTCCATAGATGAGTATGATGTCATGGTGTAGGGGAGGGTGATCCCACGATAGTGGTTTACAATTTTTGGCCAAACTAAACACTAAAATTATTATTTTTAACTAAATCTTCACATTCGGGAACCTATAGCAGCTAAATCGTGAAGAATTTGAAGATGATGCAAACTAGAGTCTCGTCACATTTTGTCTGTAGATTCTAAAAATATTTTTTTCAAAATTTTTGGAATCAGATTGCACTTCTTTTTCCATCTCCCATGAAAACTGATTTTTTTTCAAAAAATAGCATTTTAAAAAAGTGACGCACATCGTATAACGCATAACTTTTTTTCCATGAAGGATAAAATTATAGTTCTTTTTAATTTAGATTCATAACTTTGATATCTAGTGCTTCCACTTGGTTAGACAATTTTTTATTGAATAATTTTTCTCTAATCAAGTTTCGAAGTCAAACCAATTACAATTCAGACATAGTGTGATCATATAACGCATAACTTTTTTTGTATATATCAAAATTCTTTTTTTTTTGTTGGATCAAGGACTTCAATATCTGGTACACTCATATTTTTCAATTTTTTTTTTTGATAATTTGCTATTTTTCCACATGTGCAGAAGAAAGACCTTCATTTTCGATGAAAAACTAAAAAAACAAATACATAATAAAACCAAAACATATTCAAATTATATTCATTGGATAGCTCGTTCTGAGGACTACTTGATTCCAGTTGGGTTTGTGAAGATTCATCCATTTTCATCCTCAACTTGAGCTCCGAAGTGCCAAAATTTAGGGTTTTTTTGTTTCTTAGGGGGGATGAGGAATAAGGGGGTTTGAGCGAACCCCTTGGGGTTCGCTTGAACCCTAGTTCATTCAAACCACCCCTTTTATAAGGGGTTTTGTTGGCTTTTTTGGCGGGAAAGCATGAAAAGGGTTTGCCTGAACCTAGGTTCTAGCGAACCCCTAATGGGTTTGGTCAAACCAATAGGTTCGTATGAACCCCTAAAATCAAGTTTTTTTCCATGCATTCATTTTTTGTGAGTTTTCCTTCCTCACTTCAATTGTAAACCACTATTGTGGCTTCACCCAGGAGTGATATGATAAGATGTAAATGCATGTTCTAGAGAGTGTTCAACAAAGAAAGTCTTCTTGTGTGTACATTTCAAGTGATTGCGAGGAGGCAATGGGGGTTTATCTACACCAGTTTAACATAGACTTCACAATGTTTCTAAATTCCCTAGAAAAAGAGATGGTGGGGGATGCATGTTAATACCTCTAGTGGGTTAGAATGGAGGCAACCAACTAATGGAGGAGCAAAGAATATTAAGAAATATGTCGCACCATTTAGAATATGCATTTGAGGAACTAGGCAATGAGGTTTATATAATGCATTCTCTTTCTCTAATTTATGTTTTCCCCACACCCTAGCATGAGTTTTAGTTTAGGGATTTTTTAGTATGGTTATTTGTTTTTAAGGAGATTATCCCAATTTCAAGAGGTTATCTATAGTGCCCCTCCGTCAGTGTTGTCATTGTGTTTTGCCATTTGTTTTTCTTTGAGATCAGATACTACTTGGATTTATGTTAGTTTGAGTTAATTGTTGATTAGTTCTTGATTGACCATTATTTTAAAAGAAAGGATTATTGGGGATAAGAGTATTTGATAATTTTAAATAAATGTTTTAATATAATTTATAATTTTAATAAATAAAATATTATTAATATTGGTTTGATTTAAATAAATTGAAATTTATAGTTTAAAATGAAATATTAAATAAATATGTTAAATTGATGTGATTGCGCAAATAAATTTTGTGAAAGATTAAATTAATAAATTTAAATTCTTTAATAATTGAATTAATTGTATGTAGATTTTAAGATATAGTTAAAAATTATAAAAGATAAATATATTGAGTGACAGTTGTGAATAGTGGGAAATAAATAAATAAATAAATTGAATTTGAGTGCATGTAGTTATGAAGGGTGGAGAATAATAAATAAATTAGTTAGAGTTAATTGAGAGAGGGGCTTTTGGTTATTTTTTTGGAGAAACTAATCTTGCTTCTCTCGGCCATGAATTTTTCCTCTGGTTCTTGAATACTTTCTTGGGGGGTTTTGTAAGTTGGAAATTGGGGGTTTTTGTAGTGTTGTGGAAACTTAGGAGTAGAAGCTAGAATTTGGAAGAGCTTTGCATCAAGTCTTCAGCTTTGACAAGCTTTTAAACTAGGTTCCATTATTATTCCTCCATTTTAATGTTGAATTAGAAATGAATAATACAAGATTGTGCTATCTGAATTAAATGTTTGAATTTGAGCAGTGCTTATTCCATAAGTTTTATGCTATTGATTACTTTGTATTTTTCTCCAAATTTTGATTGCTATATTTTTGTATCTTAGTTTTGGCTCAAGTCGTGGTTTTTGTGCCTGTGATTGTATGCAAACAAGAATTGGAGGACATTTTTTAGCCATGAATTTATCTCCATTAAGCATTTGATATTTTTATATCTTAAACTTATCATTAGTAAATTAAGGGCGCTACCCCTATTCCACTCTTTTCTTAGCCAAGGTTAGGTATAAGATACCTTCATTCCTATTACTCCTCTTAGCTGAGGACTCAGTTGGAATTACACTCTCCATATGTATCTTCTGAGATTTGATATTGGTTGGGATTAACCCTTATTCACATCTTATGCTTTTTAGTCGGCGCCTGGTGAACTTAGTATATCGCCGAATTGTGATAGTCTTGCTATTGTTTTATTTTCCTTTTTCTCTAAGGCCAAAATACTCAACCTGTATCCCTAAAGTCATTTCCTTGTAACCGAAACCTTGAGTTTTTTTCAAAATATTAATTGGTATACAATTCTAACTCTACTATAGCCATAGCTTCTTTCTCAAGTTCCTCTATATGTCTGGGTAATTTAGCTAGCTCCTCTTTGCATATGTAGAAAAAAGTCAAGATCAATGGATGTATTGACATTTTCATCAAAGACAAGTCTCTTAGAAACAATAGTGCTTTGTTCCATATGAATTTCTTCAAATTAAAAGATAAAAGTGTTGGAATAAATTAATTATTAGCACCGACTGTCGGCATAGACTGTCGACATAGCCACACCAACCTCCACTGACTTGCACTATCGACACAGCCACACCAACCTCCATTGACCTACATTGTCGGCACAGCCACACCGACCTCCACCGACTTGCAAGCAATTTCTTAACTACATTTTGGAAAGCTCTCAGTCCTCTATAAATAGAGCAGATGCAATGTTTGTAATCATTCTCTCAGAGTCCAGCTCCGTAGAGTTGCTAGGATAGAATAGATGTAAGGTGTTTTCTTATCTAATAAGATCTGTGTTTATGTTTTTAACTTGGTATCAGTGCTGATGGAAGAAGATCCTAAAGATATGTGAGAAGATCTTGGTGGAGTTTTGTTTGAAGCCATTGAAGTTGTCAGCTATAGCTACAGTTGCAGAAGCCAAAGAAGATTAGGGCAGAGTTAATACTGCAAAATTGCTTGTGTGATCTGTAGATCATGGAGTCACCATTGCAGATCTAAGAAGAGGTGCTTAGCACTATCTTGTTAATCGCCAATTGAAGGAGTGAGGCTGAATCTAAGAAGCATAGGTTTTCACAGAAGTTTGGAAGCCACTTAAAGTTTGATAAAATTATTTGGAGGTTAATGTCTAAAGTCAAGGATCGTAGATGTGAGAAATCACATATAGAAGATAATCATTTGGAGAATGAAGCCAGCTACTTGAAGCAAGGTTGTTAATTGCAGACATCACAAAAGGGGTCATAAGTATTAAAAGTCCCATCCTATGCCTGGATTGTTGGGAGATAAAGCTACAACCAAGAGCTATTTGCACTCTGCTGGAGTTATTTTTGAAATTCGTTGTTTGAAGTTTGAAAAGTCACCATAGATCTGAAGATTTTCAGTGCTAAATAAAGAGATTGTTGTTTAATTTTTTGTCTACAAATGTTACAATCATCCAGCCATGGATGCCGGTTGGAGGAGAGGAAAGAAAGCGCTATATGAAGAATTGTGAGCTGTTGATGTTTGCAATGCATGTCGAGCCCACTAGGGCACAAAGAACTCAGAGGCGGTTTTTGTTCTGTTCTATGTCTTGTACAACATGGCAAGAGGTGTTGTGGTGCCCTTGCTTATGTGACAGCTGAGCTATTTTTTTTATTTGGGTGGCAGGGCAGATGGTGTTATGCCTAGGTAGTTGGTGCAGTGCTGGATGGGCATTGTGGTCTTAGCTATATTGGCCAGTGTCTTGTAGGTTGTGTGTGTGGGAAATTTACAACTACAAGGAATAGGGTTTTCTACATTTACATGTGGATGTTGGTGTGGTGCATAAACTATTTTTTTTTGTTAATCTACTGATGGTGTGTTAAAGATTGTTGTTATGACATAGAGGTCTATCTGGTTTGAGGTAAAAGTGTTTGGGCTATTGAAAAGAGGCCAGTCCCAAACGATGTGCAATCATGAAGTCAATAAATTTTTTGTTGTTAGTGGGCTATGTAGTTATTTGGAAAATATTTAAGTGCGAGTCACCTTTGTTAAAAGGAAAAACCAAAGTGTGTATTGTACCTGATTTGTTGTAAGGGGTGCATGATCGATTGTACCTGACACCCCCAATGTTTTTTGATTTAACATATTGATGAACCATGTATCTGAAAAGGAATCCTATACAACTGGCGAGTACAGTGACTGGTTACCCATGTATCTCGGTAGATGGATTTCTTTTTATATGGTCTCAATAATCAATTTTGATGTAGGTACAGATGGAGAAAAGCCCAGAGTGATGATGTTTCTCGTAATGATAATTTGTGGAGTCATAAGTGTGCTCGGTTTGTGGTAATCCAAAACCATTTGTTGAGAGGTTAGTGGTTAGCCGAAACCACTTGAGTGTGAAGTTCATGGTGAGCTTTAAACCACTTTAGAATTGCATCGGTTAGGGGTAAACCATAAAACCCAAAGTTCTTATGATGAGGGGAAGCAATATGAAGAATTTCATCAGTGATTGTAAATGGGTACCGAATAAGGCTTTAGGCCAGGACCCATTTTTTCATCTTATGGGGGGAATATTGGAATAATTAATTTATAGGGGGATGTTGGAATAAATTAATTATTAGCACCGACTGTCGGCACAGCCACACCAACCTCCACTGACCTGCACTGTCGGCACAGCCACACTGACCTCCACCGACCTACAGGCAATTTCTTAACTGCATTTTAGAAAGCTCTCAGTCCTCTATAAATAGAGGTAGATCCAATTTTTTTAATCACTCTCTTAGAGTCCAGCTCCGTAGAGCTGCTAGGATAGAATATATGTAAGGTGTTTTCTTATCTAATAAGATCTGTGTTTATGTTTTTAACTAAAAGAATTGGCTTGAATAATCTCTAATGTTCCTTTGTTGTATTTTCAATCCCTTGCTAGATCGTGTAGAGGCTTGAATGTAATGAAGTTGTATTCTAGTTGGCTTGCCTTCCCTTTACCTCACAAAAAGCTATGTACAAAACAAAATCCAGCCCTGTTGTAAATGGCACCCTCTGTAACACCAAGAATTAAAGCAATTGGGAATGGGTATTTTGTCAATTTAAACGTGAGATTCCAAATGGACATCACAAGATGCAATGGAGATGATTCTTTGTTGCACAAGCTTATGAGAAAGTTTAGAATATAAGAACATAATAAGTATAACCATTGATGATTTGTAATACTACAAAAGGAAACCTTAACCATGCTTGTTATCTTCTTAATGATTGATTTAAAGACAAATAATAGTAACATGACCAATTGTAACATGATTCAAAAGGTTGGAAGAAATTCCCAATAATTACAAGAGCTAAAAAATAGAATTATTTCCACAATAACTAAATTGAATACTCAAGTGAATGAGATTCTATTAAATAAATATATATATTTATGTATCTTTGTGATGTGAATGAACACCCCTACATGCGGCTTTCCTAGTATATTCTGAATTGTTGAACAACACTTGTATGAATATATATATGTATGTATGTATATGTATATGTATATATATTTATATTTATATAAAGACTTTTATATGATTGCAATTTACTTTTTGCATTTGAAAATAGAATCTTACTTGATAATATATGATATATGTGAATGTATATATATAAATGTGTATATATATACATACTTATATATGTTTATATGTATATAAACTTGTAATTGATTATATGCGTATATATTTGATGAGATCAACAAGTGAACATCACTTCTTTAATTATAAAATGATCATATAAGAGAAGCAAGTGAATTAGAGTAAAATTTGATTATGTAAGGATTGGTGCAGTGTGTAAATGAAAGATTAGTTTATTTGAAATAAAGAATATTAATTTGGTTAAGATGAATATTTTGAAACATGATTCTATTTTTCTTTTATTATTTTGGATTTTTTATGTGAAATGTGTGAATGATTGTTGATTTGGAGTGAATTGTGGGTTTTCCACCAATGTTTAAGTCGTCTTGTGAAGTGAATGTTAGGAGTCTTCCAGAGGCTGTGTGAAAATTGTCTTCTTGATGGAATTCTTTGATGATCCTTAGAGATGATTGTTTTGTGTTAAATGAGTATAAGATGGTAGTTAGTCTAAAATACTATATTCACCAATGTGGCTGGAACTTGTGTACAAGAGGGGTTTTCCTTGCCTTGTTGTATATGTGGTGCAGGAGCACCTACAACCATAATGCAAAGTTTGAATTGGTGAAATGCAACAAAATGTAACTAGGTGTGAGTAATGGGGTCTTGTGGGTGTTAAATTATTGTTTATGCTAAATAAGGTCTGAAAGACCATTTTTTTTATGTATTTAGGTGTTTGGGAGTTGTTGGAGTTCGAATATGAAAAATTGCTCAAAAATGTAATGTTGTCAAGTTAAGAAAAGTTGTCACCTTGCAAATTTTGGGAAGTTGTAAAGTCATGGTAGTTCAAAAGGTAGTTATAGGAATTGGAAATTGAGATTTGAATTGAAATATGTATACAAATCTCTCCATGGCTCGAAGACAAGTTGTTGAATAATTTATAGAAGACTCCCAATTAAATTTACAATGTTTTCTTCTACATATTTTCTATTTTCTTGAACTTTGTTTCTCCTGTACGAACTCATATAGGGTTACAATCATCTGAGTTTCTTAAGATTCTATTATGGCATGAATTAGATTTCTTTTAAATCCCTTCTAAGAGTGTAACTTCAATTCTAGTGGGGGATTTCTTTACTTTTTCCTGAACCTGTCTGTTACAGGCCAGTGAGGCTCTGTCTGAGAATTTAATTATGTAACCTGCCATTCCATCTACTATTCCAATTTTCGTCTCAATGTAATGGAATAATATAATAGTAGAGTAGGTATTTCTATGTTTTAGAGTGATGGTGAAGCAAATTGAAGGTTGTGGGATGCTACCCTAGGGTGTAATTCTGTGTTTTCCATGTGAAATGAGAGTGGAAATATGGGGTTTTGATAAAATATTGATGGAACTGGTCCTAATATGGATTTTAAAGTTTGTGCATAGTATTTGCAAGGTGTTTGATGTGTTAGCTATGTCAATAAAGCCTGGGTGTTGTGAGTTTGAATAAAACCTTAGTATTTTGTAAGAAAATGGAGGGTTTGGTGGAATTGTGGGTTAGAGGTTAGTTGTCTTTGAAGTGATGGATGAATTGGCAGTTTTGCATCACATTTTAATTCTATCAAGTTAGATTTTGTGAAAACAAAGAGAATTGGAAGTGTTTCCTTTGTTAAATAGGGCTAATTCTAGCTAGTAGCCTAAAAGCAAGACAAGTTAGTGGCTTTCCATTTTGGGGTGAGAAACCTTCTTTAAATCTATTGGAAAGTTGTTTTACATCTTTTTGGGAGTCTTTGAAGGCATTGGTTTGGCCTTCTCCAAAAGATAACACCATTTGTTGAATTTGGAAGGCTAGAAGCCTCTTGTTGGGTGTTTTAGTAAAGCTGAGGGTTATTGTGAACAAAGGAAAATTACCTTGTTTGTGTTTTCTCATTTTGTGTTGGAATAAGTGTCATCAACCACCTTGTATTACATAAAAGTGTTATCAGAGCTTAGGGAGAAGGTCTCTTGTTGGTGATTTGTTTGATTTTTGCAAGCTTGAAGAAAGTTGATTGGTAAAGATGCCTCCGAAGGGTGTTGGTGCTGCTAGGAAGTTGCAAGATCTAAAGGAAAATCATGCTAAGATTTTGGAATCTCATAATGCTATTTTGGCAAGGCTTGCTGCCTTGGAGACAAAGAAAAGAAGAGAAGTGAATGAAGAAAGTGAAACAAAGGAAGATGATGAAGAATATGAACATGTTGATGAAGAAATGGACCCTAAAAATAAGAGAATGGTAAAGATGCTCAAAGCAATGAAAGGTGATTCTCATAAGGTAAAATTTGATCTTCCTGTGTATGATGGTAATTTAAATGAAGAGGAATTGCTTGATTGGATTGCTGCTACAGATAATTACTTTGAAAGTGAGGATATTTCAAATGAACAGATGGTTAAGGTGGCAACGACTAAACTCAAAGGTCATTCTCTTCTATGGTGGGACTATGAGCAAGTAGAGAGGAGAAAACAATGTAGATCAAGGATTACTTCATGGGACAATATGGTACAAAAGTTGAAAGGTAAATTTCTTCCAAAAGATTATGAAGTTCAATTGTATACAAAGTTGCAAGGTCTAAAACAAAAGGATCTAGATGTCAAGGCATATATTGATGAATTTTACAAATTAAGCATAAGGTGAAGAAGGGATGAGGATGAGGTTGAAAAGGTGGCTAGATATCTAGGTGGTTTGATATTTAATATACAAGATGAAATTTTTGTTGCTAATCCAAAGTCTATGGAAGAATGTTTTCAATTAGCAATCCGGGTGGAGGAAAAACTTAAGAGGAGACAATAGAAATTAGTGAGAGGAAGAGATGCTACTAGTGCAAGAGGGAGAGGAACAATCCCTACACCAAAGAAGCCATTGGAAGAAAAAGAAGGAGCAAATAAACGTAAGGAGCAAGGTGTTGATACTAGAGGAGGTTTTAGACGTAGAGGAAGGTTTAGTGCTGGTAGAAGTTCTAATGATTTTGTAGGGAGATGTTAAACATGCAATGAATATGGTCATCCATCTTGGAAATTTCTTGAAAGAGTTGGTAGTTCATCAAGTGGTGAAAAAAGGATTGATAGGAGAGAAAAATTGGTTCAAGAGGAGGAGTGTGAAAGCAATCATTCTACAAGTTTGCGGGCTACTCCTAAAACAGGGGAGATGCTAATGATGAGAAAGATAGTGTTAAAGGTAGCTAAAGAGGTAGAACCTTTGCAAAGAAAGAGCCTCTTCAAGATTACTTGTAAGTTTAAGAAAAAGGTATGTAAAATTGTGATTGATTATGGTTAAATAGAGAACATGGTGTCTATTGAGATGGTGAATACGTTAAATTTGAAAAAAATACCTTATGAATTTCCTTATAAAGTTTCATGGTTGAGTGATGGACAATATTTGTTGGTAAATGGAAAGGTTGTGGTAGATTTCCAGATTGGAGGTTATAGAGATAGTGTTGTTTGTGATATTCTTCCAATGGATTGTTGTCACCTACTCCTAGGTAGACCCTTGCAGTATGATAGGTGTACCTTGTATGATGGTAGATAAAATACATACACTATAGTCAAGGATGGATGTTCTTTTGTTTTGACTAGACACTTGTGGAAGATGAGAAGGGTAAGGCAAAGGTAATAATGTGTGGTAGAAAATAATTGATAAATTTTGTGAAACAAGACAAGGAAACTGATGTTACATTCAGTCATAAGACTAAGAACACAAGGACAAGTATAAAGGTTGACATAGCAGTAAAGAAGGTAATGACAGTGAGTTTGTGTGAAAGTATTGTGGTGGGGACCATAGAGTGTCCTATAATTGAAAAAAAGGTGGAGAAACAAACCAGATATGCAGGTACGAGAGTACAAAGGTCTGATAAGACATTGACAAGGCAAGTTAATGGGTAGTAAGTGAAAGCAAGGAATAGATTTAGGGAAGCAAATAGGGCAAGAGGTTACTAACCATTGTTTGTGTGTAGGTGTAAGTGTAGGGAAGCAAGCAAGTTTTGAACAAAGAGTGGAGAGAGGGAAAACATAAAGTCTAAGCCCAAAGGCACAATCACTTTCAAATGTAAATGTTGGAGATCAGGATTGCACCCTCAAACAAGATGGGCTTGTTTATCCTGCCTCAACATGGAAACGCTCTAGACTTGTGGGTAAATCTATTCAATAGAGAAAATCTCCAGATCAGGGCTGGTCCCCTCTAGATAATCACCTAAACTATGAACTTTTTGAGGAAAAGGAGAGAGAAAAACTTAAAAAGGAAACTATAGCTAATGATGATCAAATAGAAATTTGAGACTTTGAAAAAAACTGACTCACAACACCACTCTCACAAAGCAATTTGTTTTCACAATCCACTTTAGAACACCTAGCACATTAGTATTTTGCATAAAGATTCTTGAACAATGAATACAATATACAACCTGCACTATTTGTCACTCTTGATTATAACCCACAATAATAAGATTAGGAAGGATCCACTACTTTTAATCACAAACAAAATAAGATTACTACTGTGAGCCCATGACAAGAAAAATGGAAGGAAAGCTCTAGTGCTTTTATTGCAAATGAAGGAGCCAAAGCATCAAAATATGATTCAAAATTTTACAAAAATCTCTTTCCAATGCATAGGAGAGTAAGAAACTGGAAATGTGAACCTTGAGAAATTCAAAATTTCTCCAATATAAAGGCATCAAGTGACCCAAGGTGTCAAAATAGAAAAATCAGCCCCAAAAAGCAACTCATTCAAAATTTTCAAGCTCCTCCAAAAATCCTGAATAATAGTCTCCAAAAAAGCTCCAAATGACATCCAAAAGATAGAAAGTTGTCATCAAGGGTTGATCCAAAAAGCCCCTAAAAATTAGGTTCCAACTATCTAGAATTGAAAATAGGAAGTTCAGATTGCCACCTCTTTTCCAAATCCACCCAGGAATTGAACTCAAAATGGAAAGTTTTGTTGTCACTCAAGTGCATCATCAAACTGCTTAAAATAACAACTAACTTAAGCAATTTATAGAAACAATGCTTAGCTAGTGCTTTACAACTTCACAATTTTCAGAATTTCAAAAATGAAAGTCTCTCCCTATTACATCTGATTCTTTCCAGTTTTGCCTCCAAATCCTTTGATCTTCAATTATATTGATTTTTGCATTTAATGTTTTGCAAAAAATCAATATATTACATTCAATTCTCCTTTACATGATTGATTTTTCTATAAAAAATCATAAAAATATTTTTCCTAATTCACTTAGGCAATTTTTTTTGATGACCTAGAGTCATCATTTGATTTGTGAAGGAAACTAGGTATGAAATTTTTCCTAAGGAAACAAAGGAGGCTACCCTAGAAGGGACCAAAAGCACATCATGTGATTGATTTTCTAAAAAAAAATCAAAGGAAAAATAAAAATTATAAGCCATAGGCTTATGTCATCCTAGGCACATGAAATATTAGCAAGGAAAAGCATTGAAAAATAAAATTAATGTGATAAAATCACATAGGTCGATTATAGGGTGAAAAAAATAACACACAAAAAGGCCTCCATTCATTTTACTTGCTAGCCATTTGCATCACCGACCTTTTGGAGAAGAATAGAACCCTGCTTGTGTGCCGCCATTGAGAGACTAGGGTTTCATTTTGTGCCTCCATTCAATCTCTTTCTCCTTCAAATCATGAATGTATTCGGTCCTCCTCGTCTAGTGGTAAGTATTGACTATGTTTTTTTCTCTTGTTGGCTTCATTTGATGAAAAAATATGGTCTTAGAGGCCGCGAATATCATGGTTTTTGATGCATCTTTTGTGTTGTTATGTGGCATCGATGCTTTCACCATTCCTATGGATGACTATGGAGTTTTGTTTGATCCAACTGTGAGCCTTCAGCCGTGGCTTCCCATCGAGCTCTTCAACAGAAAAATGAAGGTAAGCTTTATCTTCCATCTCTTAATGGAATTTCCCTCTTAAATAAAGCTTTATTCAACCTTTCTTTGCAAAAATGTGAATTCTGTGAGGAATTTTTTTTTTAGGCCATTGCATAGGCCGTGACCCCACTATATATTATCTTTACTTCTGCTTAATGAAAACTATGGGGATTGAACCCTATGACTTGAATGATGTAATTTTTTCATTTTGTGGGTTTTCAAAACCCTCACGGCCACTGGTCTGTAGCTTTGTCTCCACCATTTCTTACAAATTTCTCTATTGTTTGAGGCTCGACCCCTGGTTGCTTCACCCTGTATTTGCATCTTGGATACAAACCCTAAGTGGGTATTGTGACTTATGTAGAAAAAAATGTCCTTCTAGGCAGTGGGTTTGAGAACATCCATTTGGGCTTTTCTTGAACCTGAAAATTTTCTCCACTCTGCATTTTGAAAAGACCACACTGAAAGGATTTTTTTCAAAACCAAGTTCACACCATGCATTTGCTTTCATTTGAAACTTTGTCTTGACATGGCACCACTATAGCATGAATACATGATTTTGGAATGATGAAGTGATTTCTTTTGTGCTTTTTCCACTGTTGAAGCTTCATTAGGAAAAATGTGGACTTGCTTTTTATGCATTCAATAATCATCATTTTCTTTCTATTTCTTTAGATTGAAATGTGTAAAGGAAGCTTTGCTCACTTGTCTCATTTGAATAACATATTAAGAAAACTTCATGCATCTTTGATTATACTTCTTAGATGCCATTTTAATGCTGTTTGTATTCACTTGATTGCATCCAAAACTTCAGAATGTATCTCCAATTTCTCATTTTAAAATGGAACAATGTCTTTCATTTGCTTCAACTATTAGAAATTCACATTTCTTTGCAAACTTCATTCACTAATGATGCTGCCCTCAGACTGCATTCAACTACACTTGATATTTTGAAACACTCCTTTTGCTTTATGATGTGAGGTAGCAGATTTGATTCAATGCTCTACTCACTTTAGTGATGTTTCCATTGTTTCATTTGTAGCCACTTCTCATGATTCCAATGCATTAGAATGCTCCATGAAATGTAATGCTATCTTACATTGTATTTATTTCCCAATACTTGATGCCTTGCATTTTGATTCAATACCATACCATCTTTGCATTCATTTTTTTCCTTCAATAGCTCTCTTACAACCACTTTGTCACTTTATCTTTGATGGAGCCAGCCTCTCCTCTGTACTCTTCATCTATTTTTATCTCTTGAACAACCACATGATGATATGAATGCAATGTTTGCATGGAAGATTTTGAAATATGAAGCACTCTGTTATGATGTTCTAGAGCTTTTCATTTGCTTCAACTATAACTAATGATTTATACACAAGGCATTATGTATGCCTGTTCACTATCACATTATGATAAATTATGCACTTGAATAGTTGATCACTCATGATTTTCAATTCATTTCACCTTGAGACTTCACTATCCTGAATTTGGTCAATTGTTTGAGTCCTCTTGGCACTTCATGATGCACTTCATCTGATGGATGTCTGTCCTTGAGCATTTTTGGATATGTTTCTTTATTAGTCCCTCTTTGAATGCTTGAGGGATAGGATGCCACGTCTCAAACCTTGTGGGAGCTTGTTTTACACCACATGCTTTATGATATTCAATTTGGATCAGTAACATGGCTTGTCCTATACTTGCACATGGAAACAAACAATATTAGATAAAAAAAAACAATATATTATCATGATGTTTCCTCCTTGGCTTCTGACACATTTCTTGTTCTTGCTCAGTTGTTTCAATGTATCATTAGAAACATTCTTCATTATTGTTGATAATTCACATAAGAATGTTTATAGTCAGAGCTCTAACAACTTTTGATATCTCTTGCAGGTCTATCAGGAGCTCAGGGACAAGGATGCTGCACCATTCCAAAATCAACTTGAAGACCTACATGCAATAATGATTATGTTCATTCTTATGTGTCTTCTTTTCTTTCATCTTCAATAGCGTAGAATGCTTCTATTGCTACATTTCCATAGCTACTCCCATGGCTTGTGTGGGAAATTTGGTTCTTCATTACCCAGTGAATATAAATACAACATTTGTGAAATACTTGTTCAATTTTGTATTTTTCTCCTTTATGTAAAACAATGTTTGAACATTGTAATTGAATACCAAAATGAAAGCATTTCTTTACCATTTCATGCAATGCTTTAATGCTATAATTGATATCAAACAATTTAAACACATTGCATTTCAAAATCCACAATAACTTAAATACTTGCAATGGTTAAAAATTTGCAGAAATGAATTAAAATTTCCACCTTAAAATGAATCTTTGAACAATTCAACTCACTGAAATTAAGTTGTAGTGAAAATTTGATAATAGTAAACACAGTCAAAAGTGAAGGGCAGTTTGAAGCATAATGCATGGAATAGTGGAAGGAGATTATGGATCAGAGGAACATGTATGAAGGATGGTGGAGTTGGTACCAGCCTCAACTCATGAGGCATGAGTTTTTTCCAGTGGGGTTGTATGGTGCAGGAGCACCTACAACCATAATGCAAAGTTTGATTTGGTGACATGCAACAAAATGTAACTAGGTGTGAGTAATGGGGTCTTGGGGGTGTTAAAGTCTTGTTTATGCTAAATAAGGTCTCAAAGACCATTTTTTTTTATGTATTTAGGTGTTTGGGAGTTGTTGGAGTTTGAATATGAAAAATTGCTCAAAAAATGTAATGTTGTCAAGTCAAGAAAAGTTGTCACATTGCAAATTTTTGGAAGTTGTAAAGTCATGTTAGTTCAAAAGGTAGTTATAGGAATTGGTAGTTGAGATTTGAATTGAAATATGTATAAAAAACTCTCCATGGATCGAATACAGGTTGTTGAATAATTTATTGAAGGCTCCCAATTAAAATTACAATGTTTTCTTCTACATATTTTCTAATTTCCTAAACTTTGTTGCTATTGTATGAACTCGTATAGGGTTACAATCATCTGAGTTTCTTAATATTATGTTATGGAATGAATTAGGTTTCTTTTAAATCCATTAAGAGAGTCTAACTTCAATTCTAGTGGGAGATTTCTTTACTTTTTCCTGAACCTATCTGTTACAGGCCAGTGAGTCTCTGTCTGAGAATTTAATTATGTAATCTGCCATTCCATCTATTGTTCCAACCTATGTTTAGATGAAATGACATAATATGATGGTAGAGTAGGTATTTATATGTTTTAGAGTGATGGTGAAGTGAATTGAAGGTTGTGGGATGTTACCCTAGGGTGTAATTCTATGTTTTCCATGTGAAATAAGAGCAGAAATATGGGGTTTTGAGAAAATATTGATGGAACTAGTCCTGAGATGGATTTTTAAGATTGTGTAGAGTATTTTCAAGGTGTTTGATGTGCTGGCTATTCCAAGAAAGCTCGGGTATTGTGAGTTTGAATAAAACCCTAGTATTTTGTAAGAAAATGAAGGGTTTGGTGGAATTGTGAGTTAGAGGTCAGTTGTCTATGAATTGATGCATGAATTGGTAGTTTTGCATCACATTTTAACTCTTTCAAGTGAGACTTTATGTAAACAAAGAGAATTGGAAGTGCTTCCTTTGTTAAATAGGGCTAATTCTAGTAGCCTACAAGTAGGACAGGTTAGTGGCTTTCCATTTTGGGGTGAGGAACCTTCTTTGAATATGTTGGAAAGTTGTCTTACATCTTGTTAGGAGTTTTTAAAGGAATTGGTGTGGCCTTTGTACGAACTTCTCCAAAAGATAACTCCATTTGTTGAATTTGGAAGGCTAGAAGCTCTTGTTGGGTGTTTTGGTAAAGCTAAGGGTTATTGTGAACAAAGACATATTACCTTGTTTGTGTTTGGTCATTTTGTGTTGGAATAAGTGTCATCAACAACCATGTATTGCATCAATATGTTAAGGAGATTTTGTGATTGTGCAAATTGGCTTTGCTCTTTTGATTCCATTGGGTCTCCTAGTTGTTAGTAAGGGGAGTGGCTCTCAATGGGGGTCTAATGCACAAAGTGGTAGGTCCAAGGTAACTCATTGAGAGTTTCTTAATTAGTGATAACCTAAAATAAACTAGGGGGTTGGGTAGTTCACATTAATCAAGATAATGCCTCACTCATGGCTCAAATGCTTATTTAAGCTTGGGATGAGTGGGAAGGCATGGAATGGCAAGATAAACTACCTGTTCTGACTGGAAGGTATGTTGATCCTGCATGAGTTTGGATGGGGGTCCAATGACCAGTAGAGGTGGCTAGGGTAACCTAGGATGGGGGTCTAGTAGCCTAGGAAGGTTACGCCAAGGTAACCCATATTAGACTATGTGATGAGACTCCTCTTACGACAACCTAGCATTCTTGTGCCTCTTGTTTCCTTTGATGTTGTGTGTCTCTGGAAGTGGTGTTACTGTCATGTGTTGTTGTATCGTGCTTGTACATTAGAGTCATGTTAACGCCTTGTGCCATCTTCTATCTCTTGGTTGTTGTGGTGGGACCTTAATGCTATCTCCTAGCATGGGGGTGGACCTTAGGGTTCCACATGGTCGGGTGGAATGTGCTTGGCACTCCATTGGGTTTCCTCACTTGGTTCATGGTTGTGGTGATTACTCTGGGATATGAAGACTTTTGCACTTAATTTAGTTTAGGTGGATTACCATCCATGTATTGTATCATAATTTATTGAAAATATGTATTATTCTCCTAATGTATTCTCTTCACCTATTTGTGAGGAGACTCTGTGGTCAGGGAAAACTTTAAGAAATCCCCCCCTCGGTGAAGGTGTAAAATCCTGGAAAATCTTGTATACTTCCTGATAAAAATATTAATTTTAGTGGCAATTTTTTTCAGTTTTTTGTGAAAAAAAAATAATGTCCATTGAAAAATCTTTTCTAATCGCTAGAAGTTTGTGGAAAATCCTAGCGAAATGTAAATTTTTTAAAACCACTACTTTTTTTCCATTGGCGATTAAAAAACCAATAAAATATTTCGATTGGTGAATTAAACCTATTTCCAAACTAGAAAAAATAAAATTCATTGGCGAATTAAACCTATTTTCAAATGATTAAGAAAAACACATTGGAAAATTAAACATAATATGAAACTAATAAAAAAATGTAGTGGCGAAGTGTCGGTGCAAATTTTCCTAACCTCAGTTGCAAGTATTTCTTGGTCATCTTTATAGTCGGTGGGTCAAAGGTTTTGAAAACCTCAAAACTTCAGACTTTGGTTCTAAGGTTCCAAGTTTTAGCGACCACACGACATTATGGACCATGACCATTTGATGAATTTTCGATGGATAGCTGTAGTTGCATTTCAAAAGTATATCTCTCAAGAATTAGAATTGCAAATTGAAACTTGCGAAATTACACTAGAATTGTTAGATTTCTAGAAATCAATGGTTGAGATTTTATTAATTATTTTGGTTTGTCATCATCTTGCTCTTGTTTACAGTTTAATATTGCCTAAGTCAGACCAAAATATTTTATGAAAAATCCTTAAATCTTAACTCTTTAATCTTGAGGGTCGAGTCTTGTCAACCCAGCGATGTCCCCATTTTAAATTATGCATGTGCATAAAGTTTGTTTTAAAAGAGGGACTGTTCAATGAATTTTTTCTAGATGGTTGTAGTTGCATTCTAGAAGTATATCTCACAAGCACTAGAATTGCAAATTGAAACTTGTGGAATTACACTAGAACCATTAGATTTCCAAAAATCAATGGTTGAGATTTTATTGATTATTTAGGTCTATCAGTCATCTTTCTCTTGTTTACCATTTAATATTGCCTAAGTCAGACCAAAATATTTTATGACAGAGCCTTAAATATTAACTCTTTAATCCCGAGGGTCAAGTCTCATCAACCTGCGATGTCCCCATTTTAAATTATGCACATGCATAAAGTTTGTTTTAAAAGATGGACCGTTTGATGAATTTTCAATGGACGGCTGTAGTTGCATTCCAAAAGTATCTCTCAAGCATTAGAATTGCAAATTGAAACCTGCGGAATTACACTAGAACCATTAGATTTCTAGAAATCAATGGTTGAGATTTTATTAATTATTTAGGTCTGTCAGTCATCCTGCTCTTGTTTATTGTTTAATATTTCCTAAGTCAGACCAAAATATTTTATGACAAAGCCTTAAATATTAACTCTTTAATCCTGAGGGTTGAGTCTCATCAACCTAGCAATGTCCCCATTTTAAATTATGCATGTGCATAAAGTTTGTTTTAAAAGAGGGACCGTTCGATGAATTTTCAATGGACAACTATAGATGCATTCCGGAAGTAAATCCTTGAAGCACTAGACTTGTGAACTGAAACATCCAGAATAACACTAGAACTGTTAGATTTTCAGAAATCAGTGGTTGAGACATTTAATTCTCTCTTTTCAATGCATCGAAGTACTCTACCTTTCATTTATTCTATTGAAATTCTCAATTTGGTTGTGGTACTGGGTGGCGGCGTGGATTAATACCATATGAATAGCTAGAAAAAAACATTAGCAAATTAAACATTGTTTAGTAAGCGAAGGAGGCATGGAAGTTTTCGTAGAAAGTGAACAAGAGAAACAATGGAGGCCAGTTTCACCTTGACATCATGGAGGAAGCTAGACCTTTTCATTGGCAAAGTGTCTGTGAAGCGGTTGCAGAGTTTATTTCTCTTCAAGGATGTGTAGGTGGCACAAGCAGTTCAATTTATTTTGGGTAATGGCTTTGAAAAATTAAAGCACAGATATAGGACCAAAATGGATATTTATTGGTTGGTCATGGCTTGGGGTTTGGACTTAGGAGAACCGGTGGATGCAATGAGTAAATTCATGAAAAATCTGGTTCACAAATATTTTTTAGAGGATATGGAAGGCATTCTGGAACGAGCGATACCAAGAGTGGGGCTTGTTAAGGTTGAAGGAATAGATGGTGGAGGTCTAGAGCTCATGGATTTAAATCATATCTTTATCAGGTGGCCAAAAGGATGCACCAAAGATCTATGGCAAGAAGGTGCGGAGCACGTGTGGAAAGCACTCAAAATCTAAGTCAAGCTAAAGGAGGTCGAGGAGGTCATAGAGAGGCTCAAAGACATCACTAGAGAAAAGATGTGTGAAAAGAAGGGTCTGCGTCCGAGGAAGAAGATGAAGACGGGTAACTCATCAAAGGAGTCTGAGTAGTGCAAGTTTTAAAATAAAATAGATTAATGTACTAAATCTTGTTTGTGATTTTTTTTTTTGGGTGGTTATGCCTGGATTTCAGGAGGGTAGATTAGGGATAATTTGATATGTTGGAAATGGAAACTGTGCTGGTTAATCAACTTTTTTGGTAGTTGATGGTCCTATGGATGAACATAAATCTAAAGTATATTTTATAGCATTAGTTTAAAATTGGAATATTTTTTGGTAGTTGATGGATGAAGATAATCTAAAGTATATAATAGCATTTTGTTTACAGTGATTCTCAACTTTTATTTTTTTCAAGATAATACAACATTTGGTAACTTGGTTTTATTGGTGAGCATGTTGAAATTTTATTTTCCTTTTACAAATAATTTATGTTTTTAGATAGATGAATTTAAGGATTAAACTATAAAAAAATTTCAACAACATTTATTTTATAGCATTTATTTAATATGTATGATTAATAAAATCAATAATATTTAACATAAAATATTTTATATAAAAAAATATAAATTAAATATTTTTTGACAGTTAAATTTTTTCATAAAACATAAAGTGATATGCATTTAAATGAATAAAAACGTCACAAAATTTTCATATGATAGGTAGGGGTGGCTGTCAAATTCTAGGCCTAGCTGAGAGATAATAATTTTCCAAACTGCACACGTACCGATCTTAATTACCCATCGATCCTCCAGTCATGTCCACTTGCTAAAATTTTCCCGCAATCTTCACTTCATAAATGCATTGTCCTTGCCACCTTTCCTATCTTAATTCACCAAAGTTGAGGTTTTGGTGCTTTTCCTAACCTTAGTTGCAAGTCTTTCTTGGTCATCTATGTAGTTGGTGAGTCAAAAGTTTTGACAACTTCGAAACTTCAGACTTTGGTTCTAAGGTTCTAAGTTTTAGTGACCACACAACATTATGGACCACTACCATTCGATGAATTTTTTATGGATGGCTATAGTTACTATAGCTTTAATGAAACAAGATTTGTAATGATTTCATATCGTTTGAGTGGCACTGGTAGTGCTGACTGGAGTCTGGTGATTTTGACAGCTTGTCAAATTGAGGTACAATTTGTGTGTAGCCAGACATCAATCAAATTAAACATTTTAATTTTTAATTGTACATGTAATACTTAAGATACATGAATTGACTAAGTTGGTTTTTTGGTTTGCACGAATCAGGCTAGTAGTGGCACTAGTGGCCCATAATTTATTAAATAGGGTAGGTAATAGTTATAGTAATAATGTGACATTGTAATTCAGTTGTAATAAAATAAATGGTTATAAATTTACAATAAAGAGTTATTCAAATCAGTTTTTTATCCTTTGAGAAATTAAGTATTAATTGCATGTAAAGGTGGAGTAAGTAGCCATTTATCACATTCCATTTGCAAAATTCAAAGTAGTGGTAGAAAATTCTAAAAAGGCGAGTTGTGGGTGAGGAGTAAAATGGAAACGCCACTTGCATTGGACACATAAAAGCAATTGTAGGTCTTCAGAGGGGAAATAACTGATAAGCGATTGTAGGGGCTGATGAATTTGACCCATCCACTCATTCTTTGGGAAACCAAGTAGGTGGTTAGGCTGGAATTTCTGAAGGCTTATCACAGAGCCAAAGCAAATACGAAGATTCCATAAATGTTCTTAGCAGTCCTTTTGCATATGGGAGTCTCAAAAGAGATAAGCAAAAAATTGACCCAAATGGTCTTTGTGCACGCATTACAAAGAAACATTGATGCGACGCTAGTTAATGTGGATGAGAATAGGAAAATCCCCATGCCACATAATTACTACATGATGTAGATGAGGGGGAGATAGGTAATGAAGTTTCCTTTGGTTTAAATCATTGACCCAAAAGGATTTGAAAAATTGTGGGTAGAAAGGGATCATAGCATTTTCTTTCTCCTTAGGGCAGCAAAGTTGACGAAATCTCCTGCGTGGGTGGGCAATGAGATACATAGAGGACAAAGGTCTGGTAGAGGAAATTGTAGCAGGTGATGATGATGATTGGGACCTTGGAGATGGGGAAGAATGGCTTGCAAATGATCCTAGGTACCCAGAGGAAAAGGCCAAAAGCCCAATACACCAGAAATGTGGAGCAGACTGCCCAATGATTGCAAATTGCAAGGTGTACCTAAAACACATAGAGTCAGAGGATGATGATGAATGATAATGTTTGGTTGGGTATGATTTCAGATTTGTTTTTTTGAATAGATATAGTAATAGTAATAGGGTAATTGAGTCAGTCCCAAGTCTTGGAGTGCCTGTACTTAAATTCAGGACAATTATCTAATGAATTCTGTAATGCATGAAAATCTAGGTGGGCTAGTTGATCAGGGAAGGTCACTTGATAGAAAAGGCCTTTAGGATGGTTTTTTGAAAAAAAGATACTCATGTAATCCTTTTTTGATAATCAATACAGGGTGCTGTCCCTAGCAGTGTTTTACTTGGAAAAAATAATAATTGCATGCAGATTTAATAAAGTAAATGGTTGTGCTATTAGTTTGATATTGTAATTCCTTTTATTAAGTCCTTTGCAATGTTAAGTGTTACTGTGCTATTAATGGTTGTGCTATTAATGTGACATTGTAATTCCTTTTATTAAGTCCTTTGCAATTGCAACGTTAAGTGTTACTGTGCTTAGTGCTATTAATGGTTAAAAGTAAAAAAACTTTAAAACACATGCTTAATATTTATATCATAAATTACTCAATAGTTAGATAGAACATTTGATGTATCATTGTAGACTCAACTTCAAGGGAGAAAAGCAAGCTTAGTTGCTAGGCCTTCGGGTTTTATAACCATTTGACATGTCGCATTGTTGCAAAGTTCTAAATTTTCCCAATTCCCCAACTTGGTTCACTTTGTTGAGTAACTTAAGTTCATGCATACGTAACCTTTGAATTACGGTGTGTGGATTTAGTCAAATTCAATGGGTTAGAGGTTTCAAAAACAATGAAACTTCAGACTTTGGTTTTGAGGTTCCAAGTTTCAGCGACCACACGACATGATGAACTTATCTTGCCTGACATCTCAGTGAACGCTATGTACAAAATGAACTTGAGTTGTCTTTTCAGGAATTTCCAAAAGCATACAGGTTTAAAGGCTATCTTTTCGAGGTATGAAATTGAATGTTGTATTTAAAGCATGTCCTATCAACAATAACAACATACGTGGGTGGCGTAGTTTTTCTTAGACATTTAGCCTGCATTCTCATTTTACTCCACATTGATTGCACGTCTTGTCATTTTATATGGCTTGGCCTTGAAGGTGGTGTATTTTTTCTCATACATTTCCTTTCAAAGGCACTATATTCTAACATCTCATTGAACACTATGTACGAAATGAACTTGAGTTGTCTTTTTAGGAATTTCCAGAAGCATGCAGGTTTAAGACTATCTTTTCGAGGTATGAAATTGAATGCCACATTTAAAGCACATCCTATCAACAATAACAACATACGTGGGTGGTGTAGTTTTTCTCAAACATTCAATCATACCTACTACTATTATTTCTTCAGGAATTCAAGCATCTCATTAGGCATAGTGAGCTCATGTAGGCTGAAATTGAAAATCACTGGCTTGGTGTGAGGGATACAGAGCTAGGACTTTTTAAATTGGAAGAATTTTGGGCACATCTAGATAGTAAAGAAAAATTTTCTATAGATGTGAAGGTGTTCGAAAGTGGACTAGCTTAGGCTAGAGGTTTTCCAAAATCAGTGTTGAGTGTTGACCTAATTGTTGCATGTGTGAGAAGGTACATTCCTGAAACCCAGGAAATCAAGGCCACAAATGAAACCATTGTAGCTAAATTTTTTCTTGAGGTTGTTTCTCAAGCATTGGGAGTTCCAGAGAAGGCACCCATAAAGGAGATGTCTATTGTAATAACTAATGAATATTTTAGGACTAATGAAACCTGGTGTAAAAATTCTATGGCCAAAGGGTGGTTAAAATCAGAGAAGAAAGGTAAGTCTCAATTTCCCAATAAACTTAAGAGGACACATTTTAAAGCAAAAATTGCTGATGTTATTACTTCATCGTATCGTCTGGAATGCACAAGTTGAATTATTTGAAGATTAGATGTGTCAGTTCATTTTAGTTATCTGTGATGATAATGTGTTTTTTGATTGGGCTGAGATAATTTTCTTTATGAGCAATTAGTTAACTTTCAAAAGACTGCTACCTTTCATTTGTGTTCTTATTTGATATATATCATTGCTAGTCAAAGAGATTATTGGAAAAGGTTGAAACCACAAGTACCACCAAGTCTTGGCATGCCTGTGTATAAGTGTTATGCACAATTTACCAGGCAGGTTGGGATGGGAGAATAATGTTTTGTTAATGATGCCTTTTGAATGGAAGCTGCGAGAAAGTTGGATGGAAACCCTAAAATGTGTTTTTCCCCTAAATCAAAATCTCTGGTGTTGAAGTTTGGAAGTTTTTATATCCAGTTTGATAGTTTTTCTTATTTGAGAATTGGAGGTTATGAGAAGGCTCCACTTAAATTACCTAAGTACCTTGAGGATTTATTGGTATTTTTGGAGGTTTGCAGACAAATGGCCATAGTAAATATAAAATACATGAATATGGGAAAGTGAGGGTATACCTTCCCATTAGTTACTCGTTCTTTCTCTTGCAAAAGTAATAAGATGGCTAGGAATGTTGAAAGGATTTTCAAAGAATACAATCTCCACTACTTGTTTGTAAGAACTAATTTTGATAGCAAGGGCTTTGTGAGAAAAAATATGTATTCCTTTGGCTCATATCAACACCAACCTTCAATCAAAGATTTTTGGGAAGATTGTGCTGATGAAAATGAAGTTTTTAGAAGGGACCATATGAGGTTAACCCTTGAGTAGATACAAATTTTTGGTCTCTCTTTCCAAATTCTTGAAAATGTGTCTGAAAATTTGATGGTTCTTGATCCTGAATACGAGAAGTTGCTTGATAAATCACATCCTAGATTCAAGTGGGATAAAGATGAAGTTTTATATATGAGTAAATGGGCCGAACTAGTACTCAAAAGGACTCAAGATTGGTTGGAGGGAAAATGGCATAGGGTTGCTAGTTTTGTTCATGAACCAAATTGTCCTAGAAAAATGAGCAAGGATCTAGCCAAGTAGTCCTTGGAGGTACATCATTGGCAGGGATAGACATCAAGTCTTCTAGCGCCAATTCACAATCTCAGGGTGATGGTGAAAATTCAGAGAAATCAATTAAATAAAAATAAATATGTGAACAAGACAACCCATCCACCCCTGCTCTTAAAAAGAAAAATGTCCAAACAAAACCATGCCAAAAGATTCAGAGAGCATCTTTAAGCATATTGTTCAAGATAGTACTTTCTCGCCCTTTTCTAAAGAATCTTCTCAATATCCTCCTATAGAAAACATATCAATTATTCCTAGCGAGTCTAGAGAGGTTGTTCAAAGTGATAAAGCCCCCAGTCTAATAGAAAACTCTCTAGTATGGTTGAGGAAAGAAGTAGAAAAGAAGAGGAAATACACTCCTACGACATCCACTGGGGTTGGAGTAGATACAGCGATAGAATTACTCCAATCTTCCTTAGGGCCCAAGAAAGCCTAGAAAATGTCAAGAATTTTGAATGATGTTGTCTTTGGTAATCAGGTGTTAGAAATTGTAGAACCTTTAAAAGATGTAGATGATTATAAGATAACCACAAATGATTATAAAATCATACATGTTGACATGGGTCCCTAGACACTTGAAGGTGATGTATATTATGCTAGCTACTCAGTCAATGCTTTAGCCAAGTGGGTAAAAGAAGAAAGGAAAGAAAGGGTAAATTGCAATGTCAAATTTTGGATTTCAAAAATTTTATCCCTTCCATTGTTTCTCCCTTTTTGTATATTGAGGCTTCTAGTTTCCAAGAAAGAGTTATCGATGAGTATGCGATGCAGTTGATTAAGAAAAATCTAAATTATTCCAAGGCTGCTAGTGAGTGGATTGAAGAACTGTCTCAAGAAGCTATATTTTTTATTAGTAAATTTGTGATTTCCTACATTGACATTGTTGATAAAAGAAAAGGATTAATAGTAGAACTGTAGTAGGTTAGAAACATCAAACCAAGTTGTATGTAGTTTTGGAAGAAATGAAAGAGTTAATTTCCATGGATCAATTGAAGTTGGTAAATGAACAGATTGTTAGTGATCCAAAGGAATTAGATCCTTCATGGCTTGATTCACTTAAATGGAAACTAAACATATATGATAACCCGATAAAGGAAATCATAGAAGTGCTAGAGAAGTATTTTGATATGTTAGTAGAAATCAAGGGGAACTTTCATGATTTGCAGGTGAAGATAACGAATGATTTTGATGAGAAAATTCTAGACACAAAAGAAATCTGCTCAAATTTTAGAGAAGTCTTCAATAGAGAAGTAGCACATCCTGCTATGATGACTAAAGAATATTTCTCAAAGATTGGGAGGCTGGAGCTTTATCTCAAAAATTTTAAAGCTAAAGCAGAAAGGAGGTTTGACACATTGAATGAGTCCAAAGTTGCTCTCAAAAATTGGAGAACTGGGCTTTAGATCACATTGACACTAGGCACCAGGGAGATTTTTGCAATCATTACTAGGTATAGGGAATATAAAGCCAGAATGAAGATGCAGGAGAATTTGTTGTGACAAGGAGAGAATGAGGAGCCGGAAGCTGATGAAGTTGAAGCGGTTGGGAATGATGCATAGTTTATTTTTAGCATTTTCATATACTTTCTTTAAAGTTGGCACTTTTAAGTTAATGACTTCTTTTAATTTTTGCTACGGTTACTTTCAAGAAACCATTACCAAAGACATTAGCTATGTTTAAATATTGGTTCAACTAATGTGATTAGGCTCTTTTGAGAAAAAAATGATTTACTCATTAGGGAAAACTTTGTTATTTTGGCTATTATCTATTGTTTTGATCTAGAAGACATTGGTGGAGTTTATGCATGCATAATCTTTGAGTTATGGTGTATAGATTTATTCTGTTTATACTGAATGTTTGCTAGTGTGATATCTATTATTGGGATGATAGATGATATAATTTTTCTATAATTTTGTGGTGTTATTATCTGTGAATAAAATTTCTACAGAGTGTAGTGATATTGGTTTAGTTGTTATCTTTCTTTTAGAAGTTCTATTTCTATTTACATGAGATTGATAGATTTTTGGATAGTTTCATTGCTGTGGAATGTTTATCTGTGAATAAAGATTTTATGGTGATGGATGTGTAAGGATTTCTCAGTATAATTTAGGTGATTTGGTAGTTTAAGCTTTTATTGTTTAAGTTTGGTGGACACTAGATGCCTTTATAAGTTATTTATGTTGAATTGTTAGCTTCTGTTAGCTTATAACTTATAAGTTATGGATGTTGAACTGTTAGCTTCTGTTAGCTTATAACTTATAAGTTATGGATGTTGAACTGTAAGCTTCTATTCAAGGAATGGATTAATAATATTCCTTTCAATTATTTATCAAAGATTGTGTGAATGACAATGCAATAGGAATTTATAAGTAGTGTGATAAGTGTTGTTCTTTAAAAATGATGCAGAATCACATATCAAATTCAATACCATGGAATACAATATAATTTTTTTGGCTTTTCCTAACCTTAGTCGCTAGTCCTTAGAGTTTTATAACCTTTTAGTGAAGTTCTAAATTTTCATAACTTTTTGATTCTATGACTTTTTTGATGGTTCACTTTGTTGAGTTGCAAGTCTTTCTTGGTCATCTTTCTACTCGGTGGGTCAGAGGTTTTGAAACTTCAGAGTTTGGTTCTAAGGTTCACATTGTTGAAGCAAGAATGGAAAAGACATAAATAAAACTTATTATTATAACTAATAACACTATGAAGAAATGATCACTCACCTTTTCTACTCGGTGGGTTGGAGGTTTCAAAAAATTTGAAACTTCAGAGTTCGGTTCTAAGGTTCACTTTGTTGAAACAAGAATGGAAAAGAGATAAAAAAAATGTATTATTATAACTAATAACACTATGAAGCAATGATCACTCACCTTCTAAGTCTATGTTTTCGGCTTCATAGTTCGCTGACTTCCAGTTCCAAATGGAGAAGTAGAACCTCAGAACTGAACAAAATGTGTAAGAAATTAAGAATAAATGACATGTTCGATTGTATTTATATCAATCCATGATTCCATATTTGGTGAATTCTATAAGATTTTTAAATGGTATATTAAATATTTGGTGAATTCCGCTTGCTTATACAATGATACATTGTAATTTTCAAGGCGAAATGTGTCTTCAAATGTAATTATTTTCTAATGTTATTGGGGAAATAGGTCCTCATGATCAACTATTTATAAATTTTAATTAGTGAAATAGTTCTTCACAAGCAACTATTTGTAAATTTTAATTGGTGAAATGGGTCTTGATACAATGTTGTTTTAATAGTATTGGCGAATATGTAGGTGTTTTATTAAATACTTTCGAGATTCTAGGCGAAAATATTAGTCGGTTCAATTGAAATGCGTAGTTTGACAATGGTGAATTTGTTGCTTAAATATGCCTCATAAAAAAACTCATTGGTGAATGGATATGCATTGGTCCTAGAATTCACCAATTGGTGAAGATTTACCACCATAGTTTTCCCTGTAGACTGTGGTTCAAGATGTAATAATGTAATAATGTATCATTGTAATTATTTGATGAGGGTACAACCCAAGACACAAAAAATAACTCACAAAACAAGAGAATAATTTTATTATTCAGAAAATGGACTTCTTACATGCAAAGGATCTCAAATCCTCAAGTTCTACAACACATGCGAGTTACAGAAAATTACAGAATAACCCTTTTCATAGTGTGCGAACTTGTCCCCCAAAAAGGCTACCCAAAAATAAGAAACCCCCCCATAAATAGAAGTCTCTATTGAGTTTGGAGCCAAAACAACATTCAAATTTGAGTTTTGGCAGTTTGGCACCAAAAATTACAACTTGAAATTCAAATTTCAAAAGAACATTTGAAAATTAGTATCCTCTAGAAAGTGTGCCAACTTTTGGGAGCCATAACTTTTGATCCGGGACTCCGTTTGTCAAACTATTTCAACCATAGGAAAGGTCTTAGAGTCAAGATCATGTTTGAAATTTGTTACACCAATTTCAACAAGTTTTGGGGCCGTTTCAGGACCATTTAGTGCCTCAAATCTAACCTGGAAGGTTTTTAGGTGCAATTTTAGGAGACTAAAACTACAATATCTTCCAACCCGAGAATAGAAAAGAAAAACTATAAGTTGGGGATTACATTATGATGAAAAGGGTATCCAAAAATGCAAATACATCAAAGAAACTACCAACATGAAATGAAACTTTTTTTTTGGGTGGTATAGGATTGCCCTTACACCACTGGATGCTCCTGCATCAGACACCTAGGGTAATTTGAGAATTGACCCCTTCACATCTTAGATGGTTAAGGAAAACCCAAATAGTTAACCTCTACCTTAGACAACCAGGATGAATCTTCCATAGGCCTTCCTCTTCATTTCACTAGATATTATTCATACTGCCTATTTCTGATACTCCTTCCCATACGACTATCCAGGATTGCTTCAATCTCCTCCTTCTCTAAAGTAGGTGCTAGAATTCCATATTGCCCTATTGCTGGTGCTTCCTCTGCACCACCTTCATGATACTCTATCAAATCTAAAATGTTGAACATAGGGGAAATGTTGACTCCATCCAACAACTCTACCTCATATGTATTCCTTGAATCATGCTTCTTCAAAATCTTGCAGGGACCAAATTTCTTCATCTTCAGTTTGTTATAGGTTCCCACTGGAAATCTTTCTTTCCTCAAGTGGAACATTACTTCATCACCAATCTAAAATTCCTTATTCCTCCTTTTCTAATTTTCCTTGGCCTTATACTGTATATTCATCTTGTTAATATGTTCTCTTACCTCTCATGTATATTCTTGATGTGCTTTGCAAAATATTTGGCTTCGACATTTATCTTCTTCTCTTGGTCCATATTCCTCAATTCTAGAGCTATTCTGGGGCTACCTCCATACACAATCTAGAATAGTGATCTACCAGTGCTTTTGTTGATATAATTGTTGTAAGAAAATTCTACCTAGGGTAAGATCAAGTCCCATCCCTTGGGCTTATCTCCTACCAAGCATCTTGTACAGGTAAGGGATGATACAACCCTATATTGTGGCTCACTCCCTTAGCCATCTAACATACCCTACAACTTTGCACAAACTTCTTCACATCTTGTGACAACTAAGGCCAATAATAATGCTCATTGATAATGGCAATGGTATTATCCCGACCAAAATGTCCTTCCATTCCTCCACTGTGTTTCTCCTTTATTAGGTTCTCCCTCATGGAACTCCTTGGGATACACAATTGAATTCCCTTAAAAAACATGCCATCTTGGATTATGAAATCCAACCACCTTGTTCTGTCCACTATAACAAGATCCTTGCAAGATTTCCAAGCCTCTACAAAATTAGGATCTTTATGGTACAAGGTTTTGAGTTCATTGAACCCAACCACTTTGATCTGCATCTCTATCATCAATGTCTACCTTCTACTTAAGGCATCTGCAACCCTATTCGACCTCCCACTCCTATGCTTTAGAAAAAATGTATAACTCTGCAAAAATTCTACCCATTTCATATGCCTTTGATTTAGTTTTCCCTGGCTATTCAGGTATTGCAATGCTTGATGATTAGTATATAAAACATATTCCTTTGGCAATAGATAATGCCTCCATTTCTTTAATGCTTGAACTATTGCATAAAATTCTTGATCATATACAAAATACTTTCTCTTGGCATCATTTAACTTTTCACTAAAAAGACAATGGGTTTACCTTCTTGGATCAACACTGATCCAATGGCATCACAATCCACTTGAAACACCTTGTTGAAATTTGGGAGGGCTAGAATAGGCTGCTCTGTCACCTTCTACTTCCATAGCTCAAATTTTTTTTCTACTCGAGTGCTCCACTTGAACTCTTTTCTATCCCCTATCATTGTTTTAGTCAGGGGTCCATAAATACTACTAAAGTTTCTAATGAACTTTCTGTAAAAACTAGCCAAACCATGGAAAATTCTCACCTTAGTAGCAGTTCTTGGGGTAGGCCATTTCAGAATAGCCTTCACCTTCTGTGGCTCCAACTTGAGACCTTCTACCAAGACAACAAACCCCAAGTGCACTAATTCCTTCTTCACAAAACTACAATACTTTAGATTAATCAACAATTTCTCCTCTCTTAACTTCTCAAAGGCTCTCCAAATATGCATCAAATTCTCATCCAAAGTTCTACTAAGAATAGAAATATCATCTAAATACACAATGACAAAACTTCCCAGAAATTCTTTTTGTACCTTGTTCATGAGCTGCATGAATGTGCTCGGTGCATTGGTTAGGCCAAAAGGCATGACTAACCACTTGTACAGGCCCTCTTTGGTCTTGAAGGCAGTCTTCCATTCATCTCGCTCTCAAATATTGATCTAGTGATATCCACTCTTCAGGTCAATCTTTGTGAAGTATTGAGCTCCACTCAAACAATCCATTAGGTCATCCATCCTTGGCCAGGGAAATCTGTACTTGATTGCTATCTTGTTTATGGCTCGGGAGTCTATACACGTCCTCCACTCCCCATCCTTCTTTGATGCTAGTACTACAGGTATTGCACATGGGCTCAAACTTTCCTATATCAAACCCTTTCTCAACAACTCCTGAACTTGTCTATTCAACTCATTTTCTGCCAAAGTCATTATGTGAGCTACCTTATTTGGAAAATTGGAGAGAGGGTGGGAGAGAGGGTGCGAGAGAGTGGGAGAGAGTGGGAGAGATTGGGAGAGTGGGAGAGAGGGTGAGAGAGAGTGGGAAAGAGTGGGAGATATTGGGAGAGATTGGGAGAGAGTGGGAGAGAGTTGGAGAGTCGTGGGAGAGATGGGAGAGAGTTGGAGAGAGGGAGAGAGGGTGGGAGAGAGTGGGAGAGAGGGTGGGAGAGAGTGGAGAGAGTGGGAGAGAGTTGGAGAGTGGGTTAGAGTGGGAGAGAGTGGGAGAGAGGCTAGGAGAGAGTGGGAGAGAGTGGGAGAGAGGATGGAAGAGGGTGGGAGAGAGTGGGAGAGAGAGGGGTCGAGAGGGAAAGAGAGGGAGTGAGTGAGTGAGTGAGTGAGAGAGGAGTGAGTGAGTGAGAGAGAGGGAGTTAAGAGAGGGAGAGGGGATGGGGGTTGAGAGACGAGGGAGATACTCGACAAAGAGATAGGGAGGGAGTGGGAGAGAGAGGGTATAAGGGTTAAGGGTAAAAGGTAGAGGGGAGAGAGATAGAATTAGGGTATAAGGGTAGAGGGAAGATAGATAGAATCAAGGTATATAGGGTATAGACAAAGAGAGAAAAAAATCTATTAAAAAACCAACTTTCACATAACATGAGTGCATTTTGAAGAAGTCGAGATATGGTCGTTTAAGGAAGAAATAATGCTCTCATGTTATAACGTGAGCGCATTTTGTGTTGCACTTAAAATAGTAAAAAAAATCAATATACCCATGATCTCAAGGCCCATAGTTTGCATATTCTCCTGGTTTTGTGCGTGCTCCAACAAAAAGTAGCTTTTTGATGATGTTGTCAAGTGTGCATGCATGTTTTTCACATTCCACCACCTTTTTCATGATCTTTCTACCACATTTGCATGAAATAGCAGATTTTTCATGTTGAAAGACAAATAATATCAATTCAAGTTTGAATTCCATTGAAAATTGATATACAATTGAAGTTTGGAAGGGAACAAGACTTTTAAAAAGTCAAATTATTGAGGAGTTTGAAGAAAGAAGAAGATAAGGCTACATTATTGGGTTGAACTCCTCCATTTGAAACTTTGGTTTTTTAGGTATGTGAAGTCTTTACAAATTTTATTTCATTCTATTATGGCTTCCTTTCATTTTTGTTATTTTGCATATTCCATGTTGATCATTGTTTTTTTGTCATTATAACCTTATGTTTTCAATGCACATTTTAAATTACACAATTATATACACTTTCTAATTACATTTTTAAACCACATCCCTTTGAGGCATTTTGTTATTTAACAATTGACTTACCTTGTGTATTCTTCCACATTTTGTATACACATATATATGACATGTTTTAAGGAAGTAAAATAAAACATCATTTCTCAATCCTTTATTATGGAAGTGCATACCACTCTCTAAAGCTTTCATTGAGGTTTTTTGTCAAAAAATTATACCAAGCAGCTCATTTCCTTGTGTATGCTACCAAATTTTCCATACATCTCTTTAAAAAATTGGAATATACTCCTCCCACATTGATAGATCTTAGAAACTATTTTGGTTTTCATCTCTATTTCTAAATTGACCTCATCACTAAACCTACCTCATCACTTTTATTTGTGATATATTTTAAATGTTTCTTTGATTAGTCTACCTACAAGGGATTCTAACCCTTCTCTCCACTGTTAGAAGACTCTTTATTGAAGGCTAAGTTAGCAACATGGGGAAAGGTGCAACCTATCTTGCAATCATGGCTCAAAATGGAAGCATGGACACACAAACACACAACTCCAATCTGCAACCCACAAATACACAACTCCAATCTACAGACACAATTTTCAATTTACAATTTCATCAGGCCCTCTTCATTCAACAAATTCACACTGTTCCTTGTAGCATATCAAAGTCACTCAATCGGGTATAATTCCACTCACACAACCTTTCAACTCACAACACAACACACATTAGGGACCCATTACAAATCCTTTCAACATATCCAACAATCACCAACATTTTTTTTGTACCAAACTACACAAATCAGGTTTTCTACACTTTTAAGGGCCTAAATTAGCCCACTTTTACAAAGGGACCACCTTCAAAAATTGTCCAAATCTCTTGAAACCTTGGGGAAGCACTTTATATCTGTCAAAAATTCAAATTCCAACATTAGATTGTAAAGATTCAATAATTTACCACCCAAACCATAAAACCCTCTCCCTAGGCTTAGAAACCATAGGTTTTATTGAAGGTAGCACTTGCCAAACACTCCAAAACTTGAAAACTATTCAAACAAGCATAAAATACCATAGTCATGCTCAATATAACATAAAATAACGTTGACCAACTCAAAAACTCAATTTCTCTCACCAAAACCTCATTTTTCTTAAGGAAAACTCAACATTTCCTCATAGGGTTTGACACCCAATTCACTTCAAGACCTCCCCTACTCTAGTTCAACATTCCTCCACCAAAAAAATATTGTTTAAAACCCATTCCACTAAGTTACAAGCCTTATAGTAGGTGGGACGGAGTTAATACATGTATGAGGTTTACAAACTTACAAGAAACCCTATTTCAGCCGGTTAGAGAAATCTGAAGATAAATCACAGAAAACTTAATGGAAAAACTCAAAATGGATTCAAATGAGAGAAGATGAAATATACAATGATATTCTATGAGAAAATGAATCAAAAATATGTTGTACGACCTGTACCAACTACTGCTATACTAGAAAATATAGAAAAAATAGAGAAATTCTGAGTTTTATTGTTCGAATTCTTCTTTCCAATCCAAGGATCATCCTCCATTCGAGTTTCTCATGGACTTTTATAATGTTTACCTCATAAAACAAACCAATTCAACTTCAAAAACTAACATTTGAAAGAGGTGACCATTGCTCTCCCTCTTTAATTCACTTTTACAATCCTTCACTATTTGTTAATTTCACAACTTAGCACTTTTTGCACATTTTGAAAATTCTACTACCTAGACCCCTAAATACTATTGAAAAAGTGACCAATTACATAAAAACATGGTCTTATAGACCTTATTAATAAAAAATTCCTCCAAAACTATAATCTAGACCTTGTTCAACCTTAAATGGATTAACAACTTTAAATGGTGCTTCTGCACCAACTCCTCCCACATCGATAGCATCGATTTAAACTATTTTCATTTTTTTCTCTATTTCTAAATTACCTCATCATTAAAGCTACCTCATCACCTATTTTTTCTATTTATGAAGTCTTGAATGACATATATTTCATTTATTTTAATGGATACATTTTTGAGGAACTAATATTTGTCTCATTACCATGCTACAAGTAAAATTATCCGCCATACCGAATAAATGAACACGGAAAAAAATAACAGATGAAGAGTATGAAACCTTCAAAGAAAAGGAGAGAGAATGAGTGGAAACATATCATGAAAAGAAGAAATTGGATACGATTGACGAAAACAATCCAATTGAAGAGGAACCTCAACCGTCAAAAAGAGAAAAGAAATTGGTAGCACAAAGGGAACAAATGTGAAAGCATTGTGCTAGGATAGATGTAGATACTATAGTTGGAGACACACCCTCTACCACAAGTGAATATGAAGGGACACTATTAAGCACAAGCAAATATGGTTGGATACCATCGACTGCATATCAAGTTGAGAGTACATCATCTCTCAGATTTGACGAAGAAGGTATGCCATTATCCCCACATGAACCTCAAGGTATGTCTTTTACTCCACCCTCGATCAAAGGTACACAATCTAGCCCACCTCAATTAAATATTGATGAAATTGCTAATGTTGAGATGTATGTACCTAGGAGAACACCACCTAGAATTTTGAATAGAAAGCCAAAGTATTTGATTAATATTGATGAGGATATTTTGTAGCACATGAAAGGTAAGATTTCAACACGCTCTTGTAGAAGATATACTGATAAGATTTGGAAATTATTCTTTGAAAGGATAAATGAGACTGCAAGATGTCAACTATTTGCTGAAATGATGTAGGGTTTAAAGTATAGAAACATCGTGAAGAATCTTGGGTTGAGAACATCAAATGCATCAAGTGAAAACACTATTGTGAAGAATCTAATGGATGCTTGTGAGAGTGTGGGTAAGACCTCACACTCAAAGGATAGTAATGCCACTTGACGTGTCATTACATAGAATTTTGTAAGCTATCAAACAAAGAGATCTCATCTCATTAGAAAGACAAGTGAAAAATGAGAATTAGTAGAAAAGAATTATCAAAAGCCATTCAAAAGTAGCAAAGAATTGAGGGCACTGATTCAAATGAATTATGGGAACTCTCAAGGAGATTTCCACAAAAAGATAAAAAAGTTGTTGAAGCATTGAGAACACTAATTGAAGAGTATTGGAAGAATCATACAAGGCCATCTCCGAAGCAAAGGGATGTTGTAAGAAGGAGAATCAGTAGTCAGAACTGTGAGCCACATCCAAAGTATTTTTTGGATACGATTGAAACCCAATTTTTTTATAAATTTAAAAATGATTATCCTCAAATTAGTATTTCTAAAAGATTTTTTGAAATGCTTAATCCTTTTTATGTCATAATAAATCACACATGCACTACTTGTTGTAGACTACATATTGAATTATCTAACCATTATGATTTTTATCGTTCTATATGTTTAGATTTGCATACTAATGATGTTTTGTAGGATTGTGGCATAGAAGCCCCACCAAAATATTCAAGAGAGTTCTTATAATTTTTTTTTGTGAAATAGAGGATGGAAAAATATTCAATAGGACAACATGCTTGGATAGTTCATGTGAGTGTTGTGGTGGCTTGCAACAAATGCTAGTATGCCAACATATGGAAAGCACAGATGAGGTCAAGCATGGAAAGGGGGAGCATGATGGTGCACAAGCATTTGTGAAAAGAGCATTAACATGAGAAGAGTTAAAGTATAAAGATAGTGCAAAGTTGACAGATAAAAGATCAATCATCGAGTGGTGTAATGCTTCGATGGGTCCAGGTAATGAAGGTACATGTTCAGTTCATAGATTTTTTTGGTTGATGGATGATACTAACATTGTACCATATGAGGATTGTTGTACACTAACATGATCGAATGAGCTACACTCTTTCCTTAGCTCAAATGTAGGTTCATGGAGTATCAATACACGTAAGATGGCATGCTTTTTTTCTTCATGTACAATGCAAGCCTGAAATGATTATGAGTTAGGGGAGTGGGTTGACAAATGGTTGACAAGTTATCTTAGCCCACTTCACATGTATTTCCCTCTGATGACATTGGAACTAATACAAATGGAATCATCGCTAAAATTTGACCACGTATCAAATCTATTTCAACCAGGTAATATATCTACTTGATTAGTTTTTGAAATTCCATATTGTTATATGAATTTGTACTATATTTGTAATGTTGACTAATTTCAAGTGATTTGCTGCACATATCAATGCAGGGCATGTGTATGTAGTTATTGCAGATGAAGACAATGAAGAGGGAACAAACTATTACTTGTGTCATGTTGAGGCCAAAAAGAAATTGGAAGCCCTAGTCATAGATGGAGAAAACATTTAATACCATACAGGCTTAGTTGTTGTTACTGGAATGTGACTTAGAAGGTACCCACATAAGAGTGTTAAACAGTGGTTGTTTTAGGACTTTGACACACATCATAAGATACTTCATTACTCAAACCTTGTCATGGCATCCAATGTTCATTTGACCAAATATGGGGGTAGACCTTTGAACAAGACCTTGTGGAAGGTTCGTGAGTTTGACCATGAGGCAATACTTGACACAATAAAGAGTAGAGAAGACCCGGATGGTTCATTGGATTAATTTGTAAGTATATGCACAATGGTTCTTATTAATGTATACTTGTATGCACATTAATTTGTTTGATGCTAATGCTATCATATTATTTTACTTTGTGTATATGTAAGTAACTTGGTAAACATTGATTGGTGTCCCCTTGTAGAAAATGTAGATTCACGAGCCATCCAAGAGAATCTTAGCTAGAAAAGCAATGAAAATTTATTTGCATATCTATAAGTAACCTTATCATGAGCACCTATGATGTAGAAATTATAAGAGCATCTCGAATTTCAAGATATTCTATTCATGAGAGGTGTTGTGTGCAATAGGTATCTTGGAACTCAGAATGAAGATGTATGAACATGAGTGACTAAGTTGAGAGACTACCATGTCTATCTATAAGTGTCTTCCATCTATTTTCATTTCATTTCCATTTTGGATGTTGTTTCTTTTTCTTCTTTTACTTTGTGAATCTGTAACTAAACTACTAAAAATTGATTGGTCTCTCCTTGTAGAAAATGTTGATATATGAGCCATCAAAGAGAATCTTAGCCAAAAAAGTAATGGAACATCCTTATTTTGATGATCTTGAAAAATCTCAATTTTGATTTGAAGCCATTATAAAAGAGTGTGTGAAGCTTTGCAAGGCAATCTCAAGATACTAATTTGAAGTTAACCTCATAATGAGAACCTATGATGTAGACATTATAAGAGAATCTCGAATGTATGAGTGACATTGTAAAATATCTGTGAGAACAGAGTGCCTAAGGCATTGTAGTGATATTTATTGAAATATTAAAATTTGGTGCAGGGGCACCAAGGTTATTGAGAAAATTTGGTTCATGGAAGTTTTGAGTTTTTTCAATTGAATAAGGTCATATTAGACCAATTGATATTTAGTTACAAAAACAACAGTTAGGCATGATTGAAAATATGTAGAATCATTTGTAAAAGCTATTTAAAGCCTCTTGAAGGATCAAACATAATGTAATTTTGCTGATAGAAGAAATTCAAAATTGAAAACAATGTTTTCTTAGTATTTTGTTGAGTTTTCTAAACTTTATTTCCCTTGTACGGACTTTTACAGGTCCTTCTTGATTTGAAACCTTTTGCATTGTGTGGTAGTGTGAAGTAGCTTTAGTTTTCATCACTTTGGAGGTTCTAAGATAAAATATTGAGTGAGTTCTCTTCAGTACTCTATTGCTCCCCTAATTTAACACCGTTTGTTTATTGAGGGTCTTCTAAAATGTGGATTTGACCCATTCCACTTTATGTTTCCATTGTTTCTTGTGGAATTGGTCATGAAAAGTGTAATCTAATTGTACATGGGATTTGGAAGGTTGAGAGGTTGTTTTGTTCAGTCTTGAGTGATGCCCTAGGGCTGGGTAGAGAAAAATGCATGTGAAAATGGAGGTTTTATGAATAGTTTTAGTGAAATGTTGATGGATTTGGCTTGGTAATGGCATAGAATGTCTATGCAAACCTAAATAGGTGTGTTGGAAACAATTTCAAAGTTTGGAAAACCCAGTTTATGGTAGATCTAGTAAAACCCTAGTTTTACGCATGAAAAGGGAGGGTTTGCTGGGATAACACCCTAGAAGCCTTGTGTTGGTGTAAAGATCAATGAATTTAATTTTTTGAGTCACAATTAGTGACTATCCATGGGATTGTGTGATTACAAGAAGTTTAAAAGGTACTTTGTTTGAAAAAGTGGGGTAATTCTAGTAGCCTTTTAGCAGGTCAGTTTGTTGGTTCTCCACATGATGGCACAAAGAAACTTATGGGGATCTTTTTTGAATCTTATAGTAGGACTATGGTAAGTATTTAGTGATGATTTGTTGGCCTTTGTATGGCCTTAGCAGTAGGATAACTTCATTTTTTGAATATTGAAGGCTAGAAGCCTTTTGAGTGTGTTTTGAGAAACCAGGTGTTTTAGTGATCAAAGATTGGGTTCATTGTTTGAGAATTGATTAGTTGATGTTGAAAAGAGTTCCTCCACCTTGAATTTCATCAATAATCCCTCTAACATAACAAACCCAAAAACCCTCTTCTTTGACAAGTTAGGTAAGGGTTTATTGAAAACACATACTCCAAACCTCCCCACAGCCAACAAAAGCCTGAAACACCTTCAAAAAGGTTTGCACAAGCTTAAAATTTGAAGAGATATCACTGCCCCAAAATATTTCTTCAAACCCTAGCACTAAACCACCATTTTCCACTAAAAAATGCACCATTTGACATCTAGGGCATCACCTAAAAACCCTCTATTTTCCTCCCTTGTGAAATTTTTTTTGCACACATGTTTTATAACCCTAACTAAGCCTTTCCATCAAGTTATAGAAGAGTACAGTGGGTGAAAGGCTTAATATGACATTTTAATGCACTCAAAACCCTTAAAACATGGTATATAGACTGACCCTCAGTAATTGGTTTCTAAAATGCACAAAATCACTTGAAATCCAACCAAACCAAAACTAAAATAGAGTTAAGTCTTCTTCCCACTGAATTCCATCAAAAAGAGAGCACAATCACCCTGTACGAAACTGTATAGTTCAAGGAAACATCAAATCCCAAAGTGCAAAAGCATAGCAATCTTTGACGGGGTATTACTCAGAAATCATGGTGCTTAAAAAATATTTGTCTAAACCTATGAGATCATGTTGGGACCCTCTACAATAACCTCTCTCATTTTTTGTTATCTCAGAGTGGTTTTCCTGTGGTGTCTAGTTTTCACTTGATGGAAAAAAGTCAAATGCAAGCAATGCAAAGTTGCAAAGTGGTACAACTTTCGTTCTATAACTCGTGTGACCAAATAGACTATTATAACACATCCAAATAGATATTTTTATGCTAGGAATGGTCCTCTTTCACACCTAAACATGTGGAATCGCTCTAAGCTACGTTCAACCAGATTGATCCCTTAAGGGTCCAAAGTGCAAAATGACTGCAAAATTCAGCATGTTGTTACTCAGATACCATGATGCTTAGAAACTTCTCATCTAATCCTATGAGATTACATTTGAACCTTCTACAATAACATCTCTTAGTTTTTGTTATCTCAGAGTGGTTTTCCCATGGTGTCCAATTTTCACTTGATGGAAAAAGTGTCAAATGCAAGCAGTGCAAAGTTGCAAAGTCGTGCAACTTTCATTCTACAACTCATGTGACCAAATAGATTGTTCCAATGCATCCAAAAATATATTTTTACGTTAGGAATGTTCCTATTTTGTACCCAAATATGTGGAATCACTCCAAACTATGTTTAACTGGATCGATCCCTTAAGGGTCCAAAGTGCAAAATGACTACAAACTTTAGCATGTTGTTACTCAAATACTGTGATGCTTAGAAACTTCTCATATGATCCTATGAGATCACGTTGGGCCCCTCTACAATAGCGTCTCTCAGTTTTTGTTATCTCAGAGTGGTTTTCCTGTGGTGTCTAGTTTTCACTTGATGGAAAAAGTGTCAAATGCAAGTAGTACAAAGTTACAAAGTGGTGCAACTTGTTTTTTACAACTCGTGTGACCAAATAGACTATTCCAACGCATTTGAATAGGTATGTTTACACTAGGCATGGTCCTCTTTCACACCCAAACACGCAGAATCGCTCCGAGCTACATTCAATTAGATCGATCCCTTAAGGGTTGAAAGTGCAAAATGGCTGCAAACATCAACATGTTGTTACTCAAATACCATGGTGCTTAAATTTTTTTTGTCTAATCCTATGAGATATTGTTGTCCCCCTCTACAATAACCTCTCTTAGTTTTTGTTATCTCAGAGTGGTTTTCCCATGGTGTCCAATTTTCACTTGATGGAAAAAGTGTCAAATGCAAGCAGTGTAAAGTTGCAAAGTGGTGCAACTTTCATTTTGCAGCTCATGTGACCAAACGTATTGTTCCAACACATCTAAATAGGTATGTTTACACTAGGAATGGTCCTCTTTTGCACCCAAACATGCAGAATCGCTTCGAGCTACGTTCAACTAGATTGATCCCTTAAGGGTCCAAAGTGCAAAATGGTTGCAAACTTCAACATGTTGTTACCAAGATACCGTGATGCTTAGAAACTTATTATCTGATCCTATGGGATTGTGTAGGGCCCCTCTACAATAATATCTCTTAGTTTTTTCTATCTTGGATGCATTGTCACATGGTTGGAAATTTTCACTTGGGGAAAAGTTGCAAAGTGGTGCAACTTTTGTTCTGCAACTCGTGTGACCAAACAGACTATTACAACATGTCTAAATAGGTATGTTCATGCTAGGCATGGTTCTCTTTTGCACCCAAACACACAAAATCAATCTGAGCTACGTTCAACTAGATTGATCCGTTAAGGGTCCAAAGTGCAAAATGGCTGCAAACTTCAATATGTTGTTACTCGGATACTGTGACTCTTAGAAACTTCTCGTCTGATCCTATGGGATCGCGTTGGGCCTCTCTATAATAATATTTCCCATTTTTCATTATCTTGGAGGCATTTTCGCATGGTGGGAATTTTTCACTTGGGAAAAAAGTTGTCAAATGCAAGTATTTGAAAGTTGCAAAGTGGCCCAACTTTTTTTCTGCAACTTGTGTGACCAAATGGACTATTCCAACATGTCCAAATAGGTATGCTTATGCTATACATGGTCCTCTTTCACACCCAAACACGTGGAATCAATTTGAGCTACATTCAACTAGATTGATCCCTTAAGGGTCCAAAGTGCAAAATGACTGCGAACTTCAGCATGTTGTTACTTGAATACCGTGATGCTTAAAATATTCTCATATGATCCTATAGGATTGTGTTGGCCCCTCTACAATAACCTCTCTTGGTTTTCACTATCTCAGAGGCATTTTCACATAGTGGTGAATTTTCACTTAAGGAAAAAGTTGTCAAATGCAAGTAGTTGAAAGTTGCAAAGTGGTGCAAATTTTGTTTTGCAACTCGTGTGACCAAATGGACTATTTCAACACATCCAAATAGGTATTTTTATGCTAGGCATGGTCCTATTTCACACCCAAACACGTAGAATCATTGTGAGCTACGTTCAACCAGATCGATCCCTTAAGGGTCCAAAGTGCAAAATGGCTGCAAACGTCAACATGTTGTTACTCAGATACCGTGATGCTTTGAAACTTCTCATCTGATCCTATGAGATTGCGTTGGGTCCCTCTATAATAACCTCTCTTATTTTTTTCTATCTCAGAGGAATTTTCCCGTGGTGGTAAATTTTCATTTGGGAGAAAAGTTATCAAAATGTAAGTACTTGGAAGTTGCAAAGTGTTGCAACTTTCGTTTTGCAACTCGTGTGACCAAATGAACTGTTCCAATGCATTTGAATGGGTATGTTTATGATATTAATGATCTTCTTTTTCACCCAAACATGCAAAATCACTTCGAGTTACGTTCAACTGGATTGATCCCTTAAGGGTCCAAAGTGCAAAAGGGAAGCAATCTTTGACGAGCTATTACTAAAAAACCATGACACTTACGAACTCTCCATCTGAGCCTATGGGATCGTGTTGGTCCCCTCAATAACCTATCTCAATTTTTTTTATCTCATAGTTGTTTTCCTATGGTGTCCAGTTTTCACTTGATAAAAAAAGTGTCAAATGAAGCAATGTAAAGTTGCAAAGTGGTGCAACTTTCATTTTGCAATTCGTGTGACCAAAAAAATTGTTCAAAAACCTTCTGATAGGTATTTTTATGCTAGACATGGTCCTCTTTTGCACCCAAACACATGGGATTGGTTCAAGCTACGTTCAACTAGCTTGATCCCTTATGATGGCATGCAAAACAATCAGAAAAAAAATACACACGACAGATGATTAGAATCCATTCTTGTAGAATGGTTTTAGCTTTGATTAGAATCCATTCTTGTGGAATTCTATTAAGTTCCAAGCAACTTAGAAGTATATTTTTGAAACAAGTTTGAACTTGCTCATACAAGGGTTTGAGTGTAATATGTTGAAATAGGCCATTCCACCTATTGTTTATGTTGTGTCTCGGTGATATGGGCCTAATGTAAGTAGGATAGGGAGTAGGAATAAGGATATAACATTGGTAAAGGCATTGGAAGAGATTACTAATGCTACCCCTATTGAAAATTCAAAATTGAGGCCCCTTAAAAGCAAGGCTAGAAGAGGTGAAACAAAGAAATTGCTTGAAAATAAGTTAGAATAGGTTGGAAATAGGGTGAGGTTGTGGAGTTTGATGTGTTCAAAAGATCTGAAAGGATAGGGGAGGTCAAAAGTATGTTATGGCATGATGCCCTAGTTGGGAAAATAGGGGTTTTGAATGAAAAAGAGAGGTTTCAGGGAGTAAAGGTGTGTAAAGTCAGCCCAGGTAGCATAATTTGATGGTCAATTAAGTTTGTGTAGGTAGAATGAAGAGTGTTGGAAGAGGTTTTGAGGTTGTATGAGGTTCGGGTTCGAGTTCAGGGGTTTGGTTCGCTGGTTCGGCCAAATTTTTTTAGAGGGGGTTTAGTTCATTTTGGGTTTGTTGGTACAAAAAATATGTAAATATATATATATATGCAGCCTAGAAGCATGAATTGAGATTAGAATATCACATAACATCATATAAACAACAAAACCACCATAAACTTGAATGTCATTTAAAACATGCATGATAAATATTCATCGTTGAAACTTGAATTATGGTAGCTTGATATACAAAGTCTATTGATGCAGGGTTCAACTTGTATGATTTTGAAAAGAAAAGCCAACTGAGTAGAGTTATCAACATTCTTTAGAAATCATAAGAATTTGTTTAGTACACTAGCCATTTTGATGTCTTCTTGCAGTCTCAAACATTATTTTTTATCATTGTTACATTGGTCTTGAGAGTGGTAGCTTAATATAGTTCCATAATAAAAAATTTGGTTTACCTATGTAGTGTAATAATGACGTAGGCAAATTTTTCATTCAAAGAACCAAAGGGTGATTGCACAATTGAAGTGTATAAACACGTATATTTTTGTAATATCAATGATACTTTTTAAAACTTCCATGAATTGCTAATCTAAAAGGAAAATTCTTTTTCCTAATTTGTATGCGTCCATGCTTTTGACATTATCAAAAAAAGAAAAACTTCCTGAATGATGCAAAGGCTTGGCCAATCAATTCTAACTCTTCACATGAGAGAAGAGAGATGTTGGAGACTACATCAAGTCAGCGAGAAAATAAGTGTAACGTGTTTTAGTTTGTAGTATTCCTCTATTTCTCTCTAGATGTGTGATAAATTCTCAGTTCAATGATGCATATTTTTTTTTGAAAAAAGAAAGTTGTGTCACAATCCACTTTCAATCAAGCAAGCAAAAAAGAAAGCTTAGTCTCTTGGAATGAAAATGCTTGTTTTAAAAAAAAATGGATAAGAATGAGGTAGTTAAGGTGTTTGAAGTGATTTAGAGGTCACTTTCACGGTTCCCTTGGGCATGGGTCAAAGTCAAACTCCATAAAACATTAAAAAAATGTCCAAAAAAACACATTTTGGATGCCTAGGCACACAGGTTTTGTCTTGGTTTGCCTAGGTTCTATCTGGGTTCTGCTCGAGTTCTCTTGGGTTTTTCCTGGGCAAACCAGATCCAAAAATGAAGGACCCTAGTCGAACCCACAGGAAAACCAAACCCAAACCTACATCAACAGCAAACCAGGAGCAGAACTAGGGCTAAAATAGAAGAACCCAGTAACATAGATAATGTGTCAATAAGTTGACTACTTCATCTAGTCTGAATATTATAGTTTGCAAGTGTCATGAAGATTATGTATCCTTTGATTAATTGAGTTGTTCCAATCAAAGGATTAAATATATTGAAATATTTTTTTTATCATTTCACAGAATACCAATTGAAAATGTGATTTTTGTTTTTAGATAAAGTTGTTTAGCATCAATCAATTAATTTATTCAAGACAAACCATGAAGGATAGCAATGATCAATGCTAGGGTTAACCAATTAATAAGTATACATGTGAATAATTCAATCATGTACATGTGTGAATAAGGGAAGAACAAGTAGTCACAAACACGTAAGCCTTGAAGTATACATATGAATACATAGTATACAAAAATTAATACAAAGTATATGCATGAATACAAGGTATACACATGAAAACGCGTAAGTCACAAAGTATACATTGGAACACACATAAGTCACAAAGTATACACGTAAACTGTTGTAAAGTATAGACTTGAATACATGTAACTCATATATCTATTGAACCATGAATTTATAATGCAAATATGGACACCATCGATAAAAAAAGATTTGTATTAACCAAATAGCCATGTACGCATACATCAATATATGTTTATATAAGTATAAAATATAGGTAAAAAATAGCCATATAGGCTTCTGAGAATGCCATATAGGCATACAATGTCAAATATATCCAATACAAAATATGTACAAAACTGCCATGTAGGCATACAACAAAGGGCTATGAAATCAAAATTCATTTCTCTCCATGCTCTGAAAATAAATTATTTCCTTTTGCTTTTTGATCTTAAGATGATAAGTCCGTCACTTATTTGTGTTGTACTCGAGGAGTGCTCCTATTTCTCCTCCTATTGTTAAGTTCTTGGTGAATTTTTAACTGTTACAATAAGAAGTAAAAACATTAATGTATAGAAATTACATTATAAAAAATGATATATTTAACAAAATAATCACTTAATGCCATCTCACGATCACTCTCCATGAGAGAAATATCCGCATGTCCATGCTGAGGCATGCTCAAGCCCTTTATAAACCATCCAAATAGAAATTAAACTACAAATTAATAATGGTTTGATTTTTCACTAGAACTAACATCTATAACAATGAATGTAAATTGAAATTTAGTAATTTTCCTCATACCTCCCTTGTCAAAGCCATCGAGGATTGCATAGTAGATGAAACACCGATATCCATTTCCCTCATAACATTTGGAGGTGTTTCTGCCACCAACATCTAAAAATAAAACAACAAATTATTCAATCACAAAACTACAATAGCGATCCATGTCATGACTTATAATATATGAAGTTGTATAGGTATTTTCATGATGTAATAAGGCTTAAATAGCCATTTTTGAGTTTGTAATGGTCTTTGGTAGTCATTTTAGGCATAAATTCTAAAGTTGCAAAATCTTAACAAAAGTTGTCAATCAATGTTGTAAAAATGCAAAAAGGTGACAAGCAAATGCAATTGGAAGCTGCTCCTAGACTTATTACTTTTGCTATGTGAAGTAATTGCATCATTGCTTATGTTGACTTTCTAATCAACTATATTTTAGTTGAAATTTTGTCATCTATCAACATCTAGTTATTAGTTATGGAATGTGAAGTAATGCTTTGAGTTTGAATGATGTGCAAAACAATGTAATCAACGATATGAATATAAACTACACAAATATATTAAGTACAATTCATTAGTTAAAATCTTTATTCTATTACCTGCATGTAGGTTTGAGTAAATCTACTAGCATTGGGAGGTTTTCCTTGGAAACCTCCAATATTAGCCTGTTCAACATCCAAAATCACATATTAAAATACCATTCATTAAATAATGCTATTAACAGGTAATAAATTTATAATTGCTTACTAGTTACATACCCCACCAATAGTTGTAGTACAGAAATAAGTAGGTGGAGGGTCGGTGTATTTAGTCTCAACACTATGACCCTGTAATTTTATTAAAATCATAAAACTAAATTAGTTAATCTTGCATTTCAAAATCAAAATTTAATAAATTAAATTCAATGAACATGCTAACTTTTACTTGACTATCAATTCCATACACCTCATGGAAAATGTTAGCTGCCCTCTCCATCTCCATAGCTGCAAATGGATCTTGCGTAATAGCCTCCTGAGTGGCAGTGGGGTCATATGAACAAGTTGCCCTAAAAGATTGGTACACATGGGTTCGAAGGCCACCACTTGAAGACTCCCCCAGATGGTGTTGTAGAATAGGGATAGTATGATGGATGACACTCTAGGTTAAAGTGTTGATCGCTTGCAATGTCTCTATGTCAACACTCTCCTTCACAATGGAAGGCATAACAACATGCTCATAAGGCAACCTAGTGAGAGGTCATCTCCCTTGCTGCATAGGAACTGGCTATGCACTAGGTCTAACCTGAGCCAACCCCCCACCTCTCCCCTAGAAGTCCCTCATATCAAAATAATTTGGGATTTTGCTCAATATGAACTCACTGTATAGTTTCCTAAGAAAATACTGTAGGACTTCACAATTGTTACATGGTGGGTAATCAAAGACCATGTACCACCTCTCATAAAAATAGTTCCTAATTTGTTGGTGGTGGAACCAATGAATAGGAAACCACTTTGAATTGAGGGTAAGATTTTTATTTGTGCGCGGGTCAGTGAATAATGAGCAAAAATCACCTTTTGTAATTTTTAAATCCTTTACATCTTTATATGATAGTTTATCTATACAATAAGCCCTAGCCGCCTTTCCCCTATCTTGCCATCTAGTTATTTGTTTTCTACTTGAATCTACATTTCTTAACATATCTTTCAATGAACTTTCTAGGGTCATTTTTTCTACGGTTGAACCATTTGGATCACTCAACCTACTGATTAAATCCTTTATTTGTGTTTTCTTGTTCTCAATTTCACTCATTAAATTTTGTTGAGTGCCAAGAGGGTGTTGAGTGATTGGTAGAGGAGGTTGTTGTTGAGGTTGATTTTATTGTTGAGGATTTTGTTCTTGAGGATTTGGTTGCTCTCCTTGTTGAGGATTTTGAGGGTTTACAATTTCATTTGAATCTCCTACAAATTCAAAAAAATAAATATCAAATATAACCTAAAACTAAAAAATTCAAAACAAAAAGAAAACAATCCTTACCTCTCACACCTCATTGTCGTCATGGTGCCATCCTTGTGAAGAAATAGTAATCATTGGTGAATATTTTTGCACAATTCCTCCTCGTAGAATGTGAGCTTGAAAAATGGGGGTTTTGGCCGTGGGAATAACAAAAAACATAGTTGAAATGAAGAATGAATGATAGTTTCACTTTTTTTTTTTTCTTTTAACTTTCTATAAGGTGAGCACATTATAATGCACTCGCGTTATGGGCTCGTTGTGCCCGAGCCTCAGGCTCAACACACTAAGCCATAACGTGAGTCTATTATAACACACTCACGTTATAGAGCATTCATGTTATGAATTTTCAAAACATTTTTTGAAAGTGTCCACAAATTTTCTACCCATCTCCATGCACCCACCCAAGTCTGGGACTCCAAAAACTAGAAACTCCACTGTATTGGGACTCATACGCCAGAAGTGTCGTATTAGTCCTACTCGGCTTTTTTGAACGATCAGGATCTAAATATGCTCTCCAACCTTTGATTTATCTTCTTAACCTGATTTCCAGATCTGCATTGCTAAATTATCCTTTGTAGTTGTCTTTTAATGATCTTCTAAACAAGGTGACAACTTGCACAACTTTGCAACTTTGAAAAATTCTTTTCAATATTTCTCTTCAATATGTCTTCAACCTAGATTTGCAAATCATACAGTAAAGAGAGGGAAAAATGTTGTGTTGTTAGTGGATAGGGGTTTTCCTTAGTCAAACTTTGTTTTGGTAATCAAACCTTGTAATGAAATCAAATGGAAATGAGGGATGATGAATGAACAAGATAATATGTTGCAACTCACTAAACCCTAGAAATAAATGTTGTAAACATGTATGAAGTGGCTCCAATGGATGTAGATCTTGACTCTTGCTTGAATGATATGGATCTTGAATTGAATGCTTGCTTGAATCATAAACCCTACATCACAATTGTTAGCTTAGAGACAAACATGATGCATGATGCTAGAATAATGCTCCAAAAAACTTGATAATCAGCTCTTGAAGACTCTTGAATTCTCTTGTGAACTCAAATTTTCTAGAATACATGAATACTTAAAATATTAGAATAAAATATTTGAAAGACCTTGTATTTATACTTGTTTATGCCAAATTTCCTGAAATTACAACACTACAAGCCGACATCAGATCTAGGAGAATAAAATGTTAAAAGGCACAAGACAACTGAGAAGGGAGGTGAATCAATTGTCCAAAAATTCAAACTTAAAACTTCAACACTTATCAATCCCACACTCACACTATTATGTTATTAAGTATGAGCATGAAACAAAAACAACATAAAGTAAATCAACATAATAAACACTAGATTTTTACATGGAAAACCCAATGAGGGAAAAACCACAGTGAGGATTAACTCACAATATAAAGAGATTATGAAACTGAATAAAAAGGCTCACTGCCTATAGAAAGGACTCACTGTCTAGAAGGGAGGCTCACTACCTATTGATACAAAAGAGAACAAAATATCCACCACAATAATTAACAACCTTGATCAAAAGATTGCAGAAACCTTCAACTCACTGCCTTCAGGAATCTAACACAATGAAGTACTACTACCTCAACTCACTTTCACACACTTTTTCTTTTGATTTGTGGCTTACTTCATCACTTTGAATATACACTCTAAATATTCACAATTCAACTTGTATTTATACCATCTTCAACCTTAGAAACTTTCTCCAAGGTTGGCAACATAAACACCATTTCATAAATTCAAATTAGGTTGGAAAATCAACATTTCCGCGGTGGAAAAGAATGAGATTAGACCAATAAATATTTATCCAAGACCAAAAGATAATGTCTCGAATCAACCACATGTTTCCTTAATTAAATTTAATTCTTCAAATGAAGTGTAAACAATAGGTCATCCAAACCTAATTAAAACACAAATGAAGATTGATATACACTCTTCCCAACAAGATGAAACACAGACAATTTTACATGCTTCATTATGCATGAGAACACATCTCAGGTTCTTTCAGATACAACCACAACAAGTGAAATAGACTTCAAACAATGAACTTCTTCCATTAGTCCATCTGGACTGTGCAGACACATACAACAACTATGAAACTCAGCTTCTGGAACACAAAATCACAAAATTCTTTTCCAGAACCAAGAGAACACCAACATAAGAAATATTCTAGATCTACAAGATCTAAAATAGAATATCAACAGATTGCAAAGTAGAAACATTTCTCCTAGTCCACAGAAGACCAACTCTACCAGAAAAATTCACACACTGGTGAACGTAACTTTCACATACCATCAAACCAAAAAATTCAACTCAAGAGATATCACCACAAGATCACCATTAGCAACCCTTCAAATTTGCTCAAGCATAGGATCAACGTAGGAGAAAAGCGAAGCACATATTGGAGCACATTCTGAACACATTCATCACTTTGACTTCTCTTTATTAATTTTCTCAAAAGCACTTGGAAACTCATCAATTCATCACATTTGCAACATCATAAAGATAGCTCCATGTACTCACAACATCTCAAAAGCATCTCAACTATACATGTACAATTTGTAACATACTGAACTGTGTTGAAATCAATGACAACATTAATGACAACACCGCCAAACTTGCTCATCCTTGCAACATTCTCCCCCTTTGTCATTGATGGCAACACATGATGTGAAAAACCATCAAAGACAACATCCTTCACAATATTTTGAGAGAACACCTTTTCTTCCTCTACAACTATTTTTCACAAGAATTTCTCCCCCCCTTTGACATCAATGGGAAAAATCAAAAAAATCCGATCACTCACCCATAGGAGTGTACCCCTTCAACTCATACTGCAACAATGAAAACCTTCTCTACTCCCCTTGTAGAGTAGACCCATTCATTAGTGCAGATAGATGAAGAATTTGTGAATTCACTGGATTGATGTACCTTCCTATGCACTTAGTTTGGAGGACTAATGACCCTCAACCTCTCCCTAATATGCTCAAAAGTATCCTTGAGAAGAGTCTTAGTAAATATATCTATAATTTGTTCCTTTGTTGTCACATACTCCAATCTGACTTCATTCTCCAATAATTTTTCTCTCAAGAAATGATATTTGATAGATATGTGTTTTTTTCTTGAATGCATAACCAAATTTTTTGAAATGTTTATAGCACTTGTGTTGTCATAGAAAATAGGAATAGGCTCATCACATATTACTCCAATATCTTTCAGAGTTTCTTTCATCCACAAAACCTGTGTAACAAGATGCTGCAACAGTATATTTTGCCTCTACATTGGATAAAGAAATCGAGTCTTGTTTCTTAACCAAGAAACCAATCTCCCACCAAGAAAGAAAGCACCTCCATTGGTACTCTTTTGGTTATCCACACAACCATCTCAATATACATTGGTATAAGCACTCAAGGTGAAATCAACACCCTTAAGATACCATAAGCCATAATATGGTGTACCTTTAAGATATCTAAATATCCTCTTTACAACTGTAATATGTGCCTCTTTAGGATCTGCTTGAAATCTAGCAACTAGACATATTGCATGCATAATACTGGTCTGGTAGTAGTAAGATACAAAATTCCACCAATCATAGATCTATCTTTGCTCTGATTAGTTTTAGTAGATTCATTATCTTTGCTCAACATACATTTGGTTACCATAGGATTACTAACCAGTTTGGAGTCATCCATTCCAAACTTCTTCAACAACTCTTTTACATACTTAGATTGTGAAATCAATATCCCTTTATCAGTTTGATTCACTTGAAGACCAAGAAAGATATTCAACTCACCAATCATGGACATCTCAAATTCCTTTTGCATTTCTTTAGAAAATATTTTACACATGCCTTCATTTACACCAAAGATGATATCATCAACATATACAACTATTATCTGTAAGGGAAATTTAGGGCATCTCAGAGAAACCTCCAAGAACAATAGCACCTTTAGTAACTTTAAATTTGATTAAATTGCCTCAAAGACTCGTACAACTATGTCCTAAAGTGGAAACAAACACAATTCATTTCCCACATTAATCCTTTTGAGAGAAGCACAAGTAAATTCAACAACAAGCAATTACAGATTCTTGAAATAGAACCAACACATATGAAATATAAGACAAAAATCAGAACACAAAGATTTACGTGGGGAAAACCATTTCGGGTAAAAAACCCTACACTCCAAAGATCGAGCCATTGTATTATTCAACAACAATAGGTTACAATACAATTTCAGGCTCATAGCCTTTTCAGAGATTACATCTTGTTCATTTTGGATACAACCTATAACAAACTCTCCCTCTGTACATTTAAAACCATCAAATCATACAATCTTTGTACTGTTGCAATACCCTCACACAGTATACAATACAGATCAACATGAGAGATCAACCATGGCATTCAATTCTTGATCAGGAGATATTTCGGCAACATAACCCTACCTCTCACTTCCTCTATTTTGGCCTCTTGGCCTCGGCCATCCAGCCAACCTCTCAGCCCTCTCTGTAACACTCTCTCTCTCACTCTTTAGAATTCCCATTGCATACGTGTATACATTCATTCTTCACTGCCTCTGTGAATCGGTTCGTTTCCAACTGTCAGATCACAACAACAAACAATTCACATTCTGCCCTCTCTGATTGGTCCAAATCACACCACGTAGGATAGTTCTTCTAATTAGTCAACAACATTCAACCTATGTTGCATGTTGGTGAGACATTGACTGTGTCTCCTCGATGCCACAGGACCAATTACACATCCATCACTTTTGGCAAGAGTCACTGCTATTGGTAAGATGTTACATTGAGTTCACAAGTTGTCAGTGAGACAAACCATATTGCTGAGACATCATACCAATTACCAACACATGTAGCACTATTCGGCAATACTATTGCTATTCGGTGAGAGGTCATACCAATTGGTGCATCCCATACACAACTTCAAATGGGCTTTTTCCTGTAGTCCTGTTCACACTATCATTATATGCATATTCAGCTTGGGAAATCACCATATCCCAGGTCTGTCCATATTCCTTTGTCAAGCACCTCAATAGGTTACCTAACACTCTGTTAACCACCTCGGTTTGACCATCGGTCTGAGGATGGTAAGCTAATCCAAATGATAAATTAGTTCCCAATCTGCTCCATAGTGTTTTCTAGAAATGACTCATGAATTTTACATCCCTATCAGAAACAATACTCAATGGCAATCCATGGATTCTCACAACTTCCCTGAAAAATAGATGGGCAATATAGCTTGCATCATGTGTAGTCTTGCAAGGAATAAAGTGACTCATCTTGCTAAATCTGTCCACAACTACAAAAACACTGTCAAAACTAGATTTAGTCTTGGGAAGACCCACCACAAAATCCATGCTCACACACTCCCATGGTCTGTTCAGAATAGGCAAGGGCTGATATAACCCAGCATTGCTAGCTCCCCCTTTGGCTCTCATGCAAACAACACACTATTCAACATACTTTCTGACATCTCGTGCTAAGTTAGGCCAATAGTAAAACCTTTGTACCAGCTCTAAAGTTTTATTAATACCAAAATGCCCACTAAGACTGCCATTGTGTTTTTCTTGGATCATGTTTTCTCTCATTGATCCTCTTGGGACACATTACAGATTGCCCTTGAATAACAACCCATTTTGCAATGTATACTCATCATATTGACTATGAAAATGATTTGCAAAGTCTGAACATACCTTGTAGGCTTCAGAAAAATCTTCGTCATCACCATAGAGATCTTTAAAACTTTCCAATCCTATGCTTTTCAGCTGTATCTCTTGGATGGTCAACATCCTCCTGCTTAATGCATCTGCCACTTTATTTTGATGTCCCTTCTTGTGCTTAATGGTAAATGTGAAAGCTTGAATGTACTCCATCCATTTCAAGTGCCTATTGCTTAACTTCTCCTGGGTATTGATATAACTGAGTGCTTGGTTATCTGTGAAGACCACAAACTCTTTGGGCAACAAGTAATGCCTCCATTTCCTAAGGGACTGCACTAAAGCATAAAGTTCCAGATCATAGGTGGAGTATTTTTGCTTGGCTTCATTAAGTTTTTCACTAAAGAAGGCTACAGGTCTACCTTCTTGACTAGGGACTCCTCCTACTGCTACTCCACTTGCATCACACTCAACTGTAAACAATTTATCAAAACTAGGCAATAACAAGATAGGTTGTGTTGCCACTTCTTTTTTCAACTTTTCAAACCCTTTATCAGCCTCTAAAGTCCACTTAAACTTTGTTTTCTGACCAAACTTGATTGTATCTAACACTGGTGCACATATACCACTAAAATTCCTTATAAACTTCCTATAAAACTGAGCCAAACCATGAAAACTTCTTACCTCAATTGCTGTGGTTGGTGTAGGCCAGTTTAGGATAGCTTCCACCTTACTTGGATCCATCTTCAGCATTCCTTGGGATACCACAAAGCCTAGATACACAAGCTCTTGTTTGAAGAACTCACACTTCTCAAGGTTGATTGCCAACTGTTCTTCTTGCAACCTTTTGAGTACCATCTCTACATGCTTCAAATGCTCTTCTGCTGTCTTACTGAAAATCAGTATGTCATCTAAGTAGACTACCACAAAAATCCCTGTAAAATCTTTAAGCACCTCATTCATTAGTCTCATGAACGTGCTAGGGGCATTCGAGAGGCCAAATGGCATCACTTTCCACTCATATAAACCATCGTTTGTCTTAAAAGCTGTCTTCCACTCATCACCTTCCTTAATTCTAATTTGGTGATACCCACTCTTAAGATCTAGCTTAGTGTAAAATTTTGCACCTCCAAGGCAATCCAATAAATCTTCAATCCTAGGTATTGGAAATCTATACCTAATTGTGATTCTATTTATTGCTCTAGAATCAGTACAAAGTCTCCATTTACCTCCTTTTTTAGTTGCCAAAACAACTGGGACTGCACATGGACTAATACTCTTTTGAATCAGACCTTGACTCAGCAACTCTTCCACTTGTCTTGCCACCTCTTGGTTCTGCTCCGGGGTCAGTTTGTATGCTGCTTTGTTAGGCAATGAGGCTCCAGGTATGAAGTCAATTTGATGACTTATTGCTCTCTTGGGTGGTAGAGTGGATGGTATTCCATCACTCATAATGCTCTTGTATTTTTCTAGCAAGTTTTGGACTGCTACTGGTAACACTGTCCTTTCAGCCTTTTTCTCTTCTTTGGGCTCCATCATAATCACATACCCTTCATTCCCTTGGTGTAGGTCCTTGATGAACTCTTTGCCACTGCTCAACATAATGTTTGGAACCTTGGACTGCCCTTCATCTTCCTCAATCAACGATTGCAGCTTGAAGGTTTTTCCATCCTTCATGAATTCTATGGTATTCTCCTTCCCATGATATACAACACCTCTATCATATTGCCATGGCCTGCCAAGAAGAAGATGGCATGCATCCATGGGTAGCACATCACAAATCAGCTTGTCTTTATAGCCTCCAATCGAGAATTCCACTGTAACCTGCTCATTCACTAAGACACTTTGCCCTTTATTCAGCCATGTGACTTTGTAGGGATTGGCATGAGGTACCTTCTGCAATTTTAACTTAGTTACTGCCTCCTCAGAGATGATATTGTCCGTAGAACCAGAATCTACTATAACCTTGCATACCTTTCCCAATATCTTGCACCTTGCTCTAAACAAAGCTCTCCTTTGCTTGGGTTCTTCCTTGACCGGTTGTCTGATCAACACTCTATTAAACATTAGATTTTCACCTACTTCTGATTCTATATGACTGATCTCAGTGTCTTTACACTCACGGTGTCCTCTTGTGCATAAGCTACTCTTTTCTCATTGCTAGATGAAGCTTTCTCCGGGCATCTATAAGCTGGATGGCCTAGCTGATTGCAGTTGTAACACTTCATGGTGGCAAAGTAGGAGTTACTTCTGCCTGCTCCTCTTCCTCTGTTTGAACCTCCTTGAGGTCCTCTTCCTCTATTAAAACCTCCTCTTGATGAGGTTTCACCTCCATGCTCAGTAAGCTTTGATTCACCTTGGTTTCTTTGGTCACCACCTCTTCCTTGGTAACCTCCACGCTGTCCTTTTTGATCTTTGCCTCTTCCTCTGCCCTTAGAGGACTGATCATGCTTCCTTTTATTCCTTTCTTCAATCTTGATAGCTAGCTGATAGCATTGGTGGACTGTCTTGGGGCTGAGCAAAGCCATCTCTTCCTGTATATTCCACTTCAATCCGTTGAGGTATCTAGCCACTTTCAGGCTCTCATCTTCTGCCACATTTGATCTCAAGCAAAGCTTCTGAAACTCTTCCGTGTAGGTGTTTACATCTTGGTCTTTTTGTCTTAAACTCTGCCTCTTCTTGTGGAGCTGAATTTCATAATCATCCGGCATATAGGCTTCTTTCACTTTAGCAACCATTCCTTTCCAGGTTGATATGGGCTTCTTACCTTGTTTCTCCCTTTCAGTCTGAATAAACTTCCACCAAGTTAACGCTGATCCTCTCAACCTTGATTTTGCAACCTTCACCTTCTGTGCTTCTGTGACTCCATCACATTCAAAGTGATTCTCCATGCCATCTATCCAGTCCAAGACCAGATCGGGATCCATCTTTCCATGGAATAATGGTACACCCTCAAGTCCTTTTCCACTCAAGGCTTTTAATGCCTTCAAGAAAGGCTCCTCCTCGAGAACAGGGTCAGGTTCAGGGACTTTATCCTCCTCTGCAACCTCTTCTTCTTTTGGCACTTTGCCTTCCAGTTTCACCTTGTTTAATGCTGCTTCAAGCTGTTCTATTCTTTCCTTTAAAGATTTGTTATCCTCTTCTTGCTCTTCAACCATCTTGGCCAACTGTACATTCGTCACCATCTTTGGCGGTTCACTTGATTCAACTTCCTCTGACATATAAGCTGCTGCTTCCCAAATCTTTCACTGCTCTGATACCAATCTGATAGAACGAGGGTTGGATTGAGATAATCACAATCTCAATGCTTTGGGTCTCCATTGGACAACCCTGGTGTTGCTGCCTCCACCAAACCTATAGGTTCCCAAATCAATTAGGCACCCCTGATCTTTGCTGCCAACCCTGCTATCAACTTACCAAAACATGCATAATGTCTTAACCAAGCATTTCTTGATGCTCTTTCTCCACATGCACAAACTAGCCCTTAATCTTCTAAAGACCAGTCACCTTTCCATACTGCCAACCTTGTTGCAGGGGCATGTGGCACCTTCCAAAACCTCCAAGGTTATCTTTTCCAAGTGTTTCAACAATACTAAGCTTCAGCTCTCCAACGTTTTTCTGAAAACAGTGTGCTTGGTTCTTGGATAGGCTACAAGCCTCAAAACCCCTTTTTAGCCTTCTCAACTCAAAGGACAGGCTAGAACTCTTCTATTCCCTCTAATTTTTCCAATCTTTTTATTGTTTCTCTGGTTCTTTTTCCAAGCTTAGATAACTTCTTTGGAGTTTGAAGCCTTTTTCTGCCCGTACAGGGGAAAAAATCCAACCTAGGGTAACCTAGGGTTTCTTAAGACTCTTCATTGGCCTATTCTGCTTTTCTGACCACAAAAGCATTAAATAACCTTCTATTCACCACTCCACACTTTCTTTAACCTGTCTACATTCACAATACACATTAGATTTTAACATTTCACACCCCTGCTACGTTGGGATTTCTGCCCTCTTGACTGTCTTTTCTAGCCGGGTCTCCAAACTCGCCTAGAAACAGTCATTCTGCTTGCCTTTTGAACCTCTAACAACTACCTTATTTACACTATTTACACGCCTGGAGCCTAGCATTGCTTCCTCTGCGTCCATATAGCCTGGTGCGAGCAGAAACAATGCTAAAACTCCATATTTCTGGTTTCTTTTACCAGTCCAAAACAGAGTTAAAGAAAATACAGATTTTAATAAAATGCAGAAAGCGATGAAAATACTATTTAAGAATAACAAAATAGAACTTCTATACATTGCTTTACATGCTCTGAAACCAATAAAAGCTCTATTCCATTATTCTATTTGCTGTCACGCAGAAAGTTCAGGAAAATAGATTTCTTTTTCAACAAAAATTACTGCCTCTTGTTTATTCTCATAAAAAAACACCTTTTCAAAGCTTCCCACCGTTCAAAAAACATTCATCAACATCAAACATGGTCGAGGCTTGCTTTACAAACTGAAAGAAATCAGTTAGGTTTCAGTTTCGGGCTTAAAAGTGGAGAAAACACGTTTTTTCGAAAACACACTGTGTTTTGCGATTTTCCCAAAATCTAAGGAAACGCCTACCAAATGATTCCTAATTTATTCAAAATTAAACCTAAGCTTTAAGAGGGTCACCTTACACCTTATCAATGGTGTATTAGACCATTACAAAACAAAACAAAAAGATTAAGAGCAAAACATTAAAATTACGCTTGTATTCAAGTAGGTGTTCCTGCTATGGGATGCACCCAAGGGGAATTTGTGAGCTCAGAGACCTGGGAACAATGGAGAATAGGAGTGGACATGTAGAAGACTTCACTCAAACCATGAAGGAGATTCATGAGCAGGTTAAGAGGACAATCACAGCAACAACACAAAAGTTGAAGGACAAAGTTGATGAGTCAAGAAGAGATGTGCAGTTTCAGGTGGGTGATTATGTGATGGTTCACCTCAACAAATCCAGATTGCAGAAGGGGATGTCCACCAAATTGCAAATGAAGCGGGTAGGACCATGCAAGGTGATAGCTAAGTATGGAAAGAATGCATACAAGGTGGAACTTCCATCGGATTTGGGTATATCTCCAGTCTTCAACGTTGCTGATTTGATCAGGTACAAGGGTACAGTCAATGATGAAGTTCAAAACAATCAGGAAATCTTTAAAGATATCAGTAATATACCCCTTCCAAATCAAGAGAAAGCTCAAGCAGAGAAGGTCTTGGAGTCCAGGGTGAAGAAAGCAACAAGGAATAAGGTATACCTGGAGCACCTTATCAAGTGGAAGAGCAAACCTGACTCAGAGGCTACATGGGTACAAGAGGATCAATTCAAGAAGCTTGGCATTGACCTGGAACTGATCCCACCTTCCAGTCCTTGATCTTCGTGCTGAGAGGGGGAGAATGGTGCAGGAGCACCTACTTGAATACAAGCGTAATTTTAATGTTTTGCTCTTAATCTTTTTGTTTTGTTTTGTAATGGTCTAATACACCATTGATAAGGTGTAAGGGGACCCTCTTAAAGCTTAGGTTTAATTTTGAATAAATTAGGAATCATTTGGTAGGCGTTTCCTTAGATTTTGGGAAAATCGAAAAACACAGTGTGTTTTCGAAAAAACGTGTTTTCTCCACTTTTAAGCCCGAAACTGAAACCTAACTGATTTCTTTCAGTTTGTAAAGCAAGCATCGACCATGTTTGATGTTGATGAATGTTTTTTGAATGGTGGGAAGCTTTGAAAAGGTGTTTTTTTATGAGAATAAACAAGAGGCAGTAATTTTTGTTGAAAAATAAATCTATTTTCCTGAACTTTCTGCGTGACAGCAAATAGAATAATGGAATAGAGCTTTTATTGGTTTCAGAGCATGTAAAGAAACATATAGAAGTTCTGTTTTGTTATTCTTAAATAGTATTTTCATCGCTTTCTGCATTTTATTAAAATCTGTATTTTCTTTAACTTTGTTTTGGACTGGTAAAAGAAACCAGAAATATGGAGTTTTAGCATTGTTTCTGCTCGCACCAGGCTATATGGACGTAGAGGAAGCAATGCTAGGCTCCAGGCGTGTAAATAGTGTAAATAAGGTAGTTGTTAGAGGTTCAAAAGGCAAGCAAAATGACTGTTTCTAGGCGAGTTTGGAGACCCGGCTAGAAAAGACAGTCAAGAGGGCAGAAATCCCAACGTAGCAGGGGTGTGAAATGTTAAAATATAATGTGTATTGTGAATGTAGACAGGTTAAAGAAAGTGTGGAGTGGTGAATAGAAGGTTATTTAATGCTTTTGTGGTCAGAAAAGCAGAATAGGCCAATGAAGAGTCTTAAGAAACCCTAGGTTACCCTAGGTTGGATTTTTTCCCCTGTACGGGCAGAAAAAGGCTTCAAACTCCAAAGAAGTTATCTAAGCTTGGAAAAAGAACCAGAGAAACAATAAAAAGATTGGAAAAATTAGAGGGAATAGAAGAGTTCTAGCCTATCCTTTGAGTTGAGAAGGCTAAAAAGGGGTTTTGAGGCTTGTAGCCTATCCAAGAACCAAGCACATTGTTTTCAGAAAAAACGTTGGAGAGCTGAAGCTTAGTATTGTTGAAACACTTGGAAAAGATAACCTTGGAGGTTTTGGAAGGTGCCACATGCCCCTGCAACAAGGTTGGTAGTATGGAAAGGTGACTGGTCTTTAGAAGATTAATGGCTAGTTTGTGCATGTGGAGAAAGAGCATCAAGAAATGCTTGGTTAAGACATTATGCATGTTTTGGTAAGTTGATAGCAGGGTTGGTAGCAAAGATCAGGGGTGCCTAATTGATTTGGGAACCTATAGGTTTGGTGGAGGCAGCAACACCAGGGTTGTCCAACGGAGACCCGAAGGATTAAGATTGTGATTATCTCAATCCAACCCTCGTTCTATCACCAATGTTCCAAAGTCACATAGACATCAGCATCCCCATTGGAAAGACTACCGCTATTCGTCAAGAGATCATACCGAAGCCTTCGCATTACACCAAAATGTCCAATAATCGATGAGACTTCATCTGTCGGTAAGAGTTCTTACAGAAGCCTCCATGTTACCCTGTGACCACCTTTTGCCAGGAGTTATATCGACAACAACCAAATCATCAGCGAGACAAACATCTGTTTCCAAGAGTTCTTACCAAACCCTCGTGTTACCCTGATGACTCCAAGTGTATACTTATTTGTGAGACATCCACCCATCGCCAAGACTTCGTACTGAAGCCTCCATGTTACTCCGATGAGTCTGAGTGTAACACTGTCAGTGAGACATACCTTGTCGGGATGAGTCATACCAAGTGTTCAAATCTCTCTCCAAAGACTTTTGTCACCACAAGTCTCCCCGATAACCTTTAGACACCAACCGTCGGTAAAAGATCTCCCATCGCTAGGACACATTCTGATAGGAGCAAGTCATACCGATTACTGCATCGGCTAGACAGACCAAAGGTCATGCCGCTATCGGCCAAACTTCCTATGTCGCCCTAACATCATTTCGATTGTCTAGGTTATGCTGAAGGTAAAGGTTATGCTGGTCACCAAGACATTCCAGAGGTCACAATGACAATTCAAGATCAACAAGTAGATCAGCCAGACATCTTGACAATCACAACAACCAAGCTTACTAAGAGGTTTCAGCTTGTGAGATTGAGGCACACAACTCCAACAATCTCCCACTTGACGAAGATCACACAAGTACCTCCAAAGCACTTAGAAACTAAGATCACACTAGCTCCACTAGTTTAGACCCCGCAACACTCAAGACACCCGACCAACAAGTTTTCATAGATAACAGTCCACCAAACAATCTACAACAAAGACCAGGAATCCAACTGCAACTCTCTGTCCAACAAAGCAACCAAAATTCAATCGATCATAGCCTTCCAGGAAACCATCAAACATGCTCTCATGCTCCATCAAGAATTCTACACCAACATCCAAGATGTCCACCATTCAGGCAACAAACCCTATCATCTTCCAACATGCCACCTAATGAAGAAAGATACAAGCCAAGGTGAATAAGCACAAGCAAAAGATCCCAGGATATCAACAACAAGATACTGCTACCACTTCATTGTGCTCAGGCACTATACAAAAGCAATATCAACTTCAAAGCCTCAAACAGAACACAACAGTGAAGTCATTCTCCAGAAACAAGATAAAAAACACCAGCTAGAACAACAATCAGACTGACTGCTTCCATCCAACTAATAAACCCACGTGACTGAAAAATAGCACCCACAACTCATGCTATTCCATCCAATCTCGCATCCCTCAAAGGTATCAACATTAGTAAACTCATGCCGCTCCAAAACCAAACAATTAACAACAAATGCAAGCTCCAAGTGCCAATCAGTTGAAAAAGACAAAACACATACATGAACTCCCATTGCCTGAGTAATCCAAATCTGAAAGATAAAAGGCATAGAAAGTCCACCAATAACAACGCATAGAAAATGTAATCATGTAGTACCAAGGAAATATCCACAATGATATGTAGAACCTGCAACAAACCACTACAAAAGACATTTCTCTCACCACAAGTCTTCACGGCTCTCCTAAGATCTCCAAACGCAACAAAGGAAAAAAGAATTAAGAACCTCCATGTCATCACCCATGAAGATGAGTGAAAAACACATGACCACGAGCAAGTGATCGCCATAGCTCCAAACAAACCTCAAACCAATGTAATGTGAAAACAAACATCCAGGAGGTAAACCAAGACCAAAGAGAGAAAATCTGCACATCATATTCCTGTAGAACATCCTCCTATATACACTTCTAACAGCCAGCTGTGTCAAGAATGATCTCCTTCACATCCCAAAAGAAAATCCTTAACAACATCCAACTGTTCAATCACCAAGATCAAACCAACTTCTAAAAAACATGTAATCAACATGGATGTAAGCCTCTCAAAGAAGATCAAGCTAGATCATTCCCCATTTTAGGAAATCAACCCATACATCATCTCCTACCAATTCTCATCAGTAAATAACATAACAAAAAAGCTCAAGGAGATAAACAAGCTGTAAAAATTCCACTATGAATCCTCCAGAACCATTAAACAACAATTCAAGATCCATATCATGAAAGTGAACATAAAACACATCTAAAAAAATATAATGGGCCAAATACCTCTCAGATAAACTACCGAGCAGACCAAGAGTGGGAACGAGAATACTCCTTCAAAATATATAATTCATCAAGAATAATCAAGAGCAATCTCCTCATAAGTATCTTATTGAACTCACATTCAACCAAGGTGTAGTCTTCTCAGAATTTCTGCTAAAAACATCACCAGGAGTAACCATCAATAATACTTCTCTCATAAGAGAAAAATAGCCTCACCTTATTCTTCATGTATCCATGAGTACTAGCAACCAATCATCTCATGCTAAACTCCAACTGCATTACTGCACTATCATGAAGTATCAAGCAAATAATCAAAGCACCAAATACACAAAGAATTTACCAGACCACTATCAAAGCTCCAAACATCTGAATCAGGAACTTATCATGACACCATGATCTACACATCCCCTTAGGAGATACCATGCTTCAAGTGACTTTACCATGGTCTCAAGTACAATGCACAATGCCAAAAATCCAGTGCACAACCAAGAATATAACATGACATAAAGCAGACAAACTAAAAACCAACATCACCTGTCAAGCACCACCAACACCTTAGCCAAAGACTCCAAGCGTCCTCCATGGTTCCAAGATGTTGCACATCTTCAAATAATGTCCATACAAATGCGAAAGAACCCTTTTTGTAGCAACAAGATCTAAGAGCTCCCCCTAGAAACATCTACAACACTAAAGAAGACCATTCACCACCATGTGATGAACCCACAGTCACTGCTAAAGCTCCCACTGAAACGTGACACCCGAGCTCTCCAAGCATCATGACCAATCATCTTCACTATCAAAAGCTTACATAGAGCAGTGTAACCAAGCTATCCATGACATCGTGATACACATGCTATAGATTCCCATAACCAACTATTCAGGTACTCAACACTATCCATCCTCTCATCTCAAAGCAATTACACCAATGCACAAGTGACCATAGAAAAGGCCAACTAACAAGTCTGCACCAACAATGAATCAACCTCGTGGATAAAGACAATCCACATCCAAGTTATCTCACTGCAACCAATGGGTAGCTAATCCACCAACCGCATAACTTGTAGATCACAAACATCGAACATGCAAACCCATCATTGCATTGGAAACTACAACACTGATATTTCAAAGAGAATAACCACATAGACAACATAACTCAAACACCAGAACACACCAAATCTGATTTTCCAATCATGTCCACAATGAGCACCACAATCAAGGAACCCACAAGCACCACCATAGGAATGCTGAGTGACAAATCACGTACCAACACTCCCATGCAAAGAAGAAAACACACCTCCTCAAACCATGCACAAAGCATGCATGTAGAATTGCCACTATCTCATCCAACAACACCCCTTAAGCTAGGGTCTAGAAAATAGCTTAACAACAACTCCACATAACCACAAGTTTTGCTTAACCATGTAAAACCCGCAAAACCATAGAGCCACACAAGTAAAAATCATCCTTAGAAAGAAAATAGTAGTTCAATAAAATCCAGGCCCCTTTTAGGCCAACTCTAAAACCACCAACATGTACATGCATCCGAGAAGGAGAGAAAGGCTATTTCAGAGGCTTGCAAATCATCTAATGATTAACTCCATAGCCTTTATGTATTCGAGGTTAACAAGAAATAATGCCTTCCAACACCAGGAAACACCACCTAGCATAAGCACTCTCTTCCATGGCTGAGAAACAAACTAGGCTTCTCCATATCACCAAGGAGCCTCTCACAAAGACACCCAATATGAAAGCTTTACTGCTACACAACCACGAAGCAAGAAAATTGACCTCATACACCAAGGTTATACCGCTACCAACTAGGAGACATAGATCATGACAAAATGACATGATCAACTCCCTATTCTCCATCTGCACCATCCTTCAAGCTATGTGTTGTCTCTAAATACCACAAGAATTCCACTCACCAAAGGATCAATACATCAGTCCATTCCTCTAGATTTCCTCCAGCCTATCAAGCTAAGAAATCTTCACAAGAGAAATACCCAGAACCAACAACTAGAAGAAGGCTCTGATACCACTTGTAAGGGAAATTTAGGGCATCTCAGAGAAACCTCCAAGAACAAAATCACCTTCAGTAACTTTAAATTCGATTAAATTTCCTCAAAGACTCATACAACTATGTCCTAAAGCGGAAACAAACACAATTCGTTTCACACATTAATCCTTCTTAGAGAAGCACAAGTAAATTCAACAACAAGCAATTATAGATTCTCAAAACAAAACCAACACAGATGAAAGATAAGACAAAAATCAGAACACAAAGATTTACGTGGGGAAAACCCTTTCAGGTAAAAAAACCCCACACTCCAAAGATCGAGCCATTGTATTATTTAGCAGCAAAAGGTTACAATACAATTTCAGGCTCATAGCCTTTTCAGAAATTACATCTTGTTCATTCTGGATACAACCTAGTAGCAAACTCTCCCTCTGTACATTTCTTGATCAATCCATCAAATCATACCATCTTCGTATTGTTGCAATACGCTCACATAGTATATAGTACAAATCAACATGAGAGATCAACCATGGTATTCAATTCTCGATTAGGAGAAATTTCGGTAGCATAACACTACCTCTCACTTCCTTTGTTTTGGCCTCATGGCCTTGGCCATCCAGCTAGCCTCTCGGCCCTCTCTATAATGCTCTCTCTCTCACTCTTTAGAACATCCAATGCATATGTGTATACATTCATTCTTCACTGCCTCTATGAATCGGTTTGTTTCCAACTGTTAGATCACAACAACAAATGGTTCACATTTTGCCCTCTCTGATTGGTCCAAATCACACCACATAGGATAGTTCTTCCAATTGGTGAACAATGTTCAACCTATGTTGCATGTCGGTGAGACACTGACTATGTCTCCCCGATGCCACAGGAGTGATTACACATCCATTGCTTTCGACAAGAGTCACTACTATCGGCAAGACGTTACACTAAGTTCACAAGCTGTCGGCGAGACAAACCATATCACTGAGACACCATACCGACTACCATCACATGTAGCGCTATTCAGCAGGACTATCACTATTAGGTGAGAGGTCATACCGATGTTCCAAAGTCACAGAGACATCAACATCCCCATCAGCGAGACTACTGCTATTCATCAAGAGATCATACCAAAGCCTTCACATTACACTGAAATATCCAACAGTCGGCGAGACTTCATCCATCGCTAAGAGTTCTTACCGAAGCCTCCATGTTACCCGATGATCACCTTTCGACGAGAGTTATACCGACAACAACCAAAGCATTGGTGAGACAAACATCTGTCACCAAGAGTTCTTACCAAACCCTTGTGTTACCCTGATGACTCCAAGTGTATACTTATCGGTGAGACATCCACCCATCACCAAGACTTCATACTGAAGCCTCCATGTTACTTCGATGACTCCGAGTGTAACACTGTCAGCAAGACATACCTTGTCAGGATGAGTCATACCGAGTGTTCAAATTTCTCTCCGAAGACTTCTATCACCACAAGTCTCCCCGATAACCTTTAGACACCAACCATCGGCAAAAGATCTCCCATTGTCAGGACAAATTCTGATAGGAGCATGTCATACCGATTACTGCATCGGCCAGACAGACCAAACGTCATGCCGATATTGACCAGACTTCCTATCATCGCCGTAACATCATTCTGACCGTCTAGGTTATGCCAAAGGTAAGGGTTATGCCAGTCGCCAAGACATTCTAGAGGTCACAACAACAGTTCAGGATCAACAAGCAGATCAACTAGACATCTCAACAGTCACAGTGACCAAGCTTACTCAGAGATTTTAGCCTATGAGATTGAGGCGCACAACTCCAACACTATCAACATTTTGTTACCTTGCAATTTAAAGTAAAGATTGTTGTCAATAGAGCCTTTGTTGAATCCTTTCTTTGTTATCTTGCATACCAAGCTTTGGGAGCTTGCTTCAATCCACACAATACCTTCTTCAACTTACAAACCATGTTCAATTTGTCGGATAACTAAAACCACTCCGATTGTTCCATGTATACTTCTTCCTCCAATTCACCATTCAGAAATGTTGACTTGACATCCATTTGAGACACTTTGAAATCCTTGTGTGAAGAAAATTCCAAACACATTCTAATAGCTTCCATTCTAGCTATAGGGGAATATGTTTCTTCAAAATATATCCCTTCAACTTGTGAATATCCCTTGCATACAAGTCTTTCCTTATTCCTTACAACGTCTCCATTTTCATTCAGCTTATTCCAAAACACCCATTTTGAACTAATTACATTCTGATTCACAGGTCTAGGAACTAGTTCCCATGTTTGATTCTTTCCTATTTGTTGCTACTACTTTACTTCTTGTCTTCACACCTTCACTCTTATCTCCAATTATCTATTCCTTTGGATGATTCTTCTATACATACTTAGGAGTCTTAACATTAGGTTCCGGTTCATTTTCTTCTTCCTTCTCCTAAGTATCCTCAGGTACATGTCCATAGATAGAGTCATCAGGTTCAACTTCACTTATCTCAATAGGTCTGTGCATGTCTTCATCAACTTTCACATTAGCACTTTCAACAATCTTCCTCAATCTTTTATTGAAGCATCTATATGCTTTTCTAGTAGTAGAGTACCCAAGAAAAATTCCTTCATCACATCTAGCATCAAACTTTCCAAGATTTTTATCATCTATTTTAATGTAAAATCTACTTCCAAATACTTTGAATTACTTTATAGTAGGAGTCTTACCAGTCCATAACTCAAAAGGAGTCTTTGGGTTGTTGCCTCTAATTTGAAATCTATTAAGAATATAGACAACAGTGTGTATTGCCTCTCTCTAGTGCACATTCAGTACATTTGATTCTTTCATCATGGTTCTTGCTACTTGTATAGTCCTATTTTTCCTCTAGACTACCCCACTTTGCTGAGGAGTTCTCAGAGCAAAAAAAATTCTCTTTATGACATGTTGTTCACACAATGTAATAAACTCACAAGAAGTGAATTCTCCACCTTTGTTAGATCTCAAACATTATGTTTTCAAATTTACTTCATTTTCCACTCTTTCTTTGAACACTTTAAACCTATCTAGAGCCTGAGTATTTTCTCTAAGAAAAACAATCCATGTCATTCGAGAATAATCATTGATAAGGAGCATAAAATACCTGTCACCATTCAGGCTTCCTATACTAGTCAGACCACAAAAGTCAGTATGAATTAATTCTAGCATTCCAGTAGTAGATTGCTCATTTCCCTTAAAGTTGCATCTTGTCTATTTCCCCAACTGACACCTTCTACAAATAGTATTAGTAGGCCTTGTGATTCTAGGTAGACCTCAGACAACATCTTTTGAACTGATTTTGACTAGATTATAAAAATTTAAATGTCCCATTCTCTGGTGCCATAACCAAATTTCACTGATTGAGATAGAAGGCATTAACCATCAACTCCCTTAAGCTGATAGATGTTTCCATGAGTTCTCCTTCCAACAACAACCATATCTCCATTTCTGGATCCTTTTTTGATCTCATAGGTATTATTTTGAAACACAAGTTTAAAACCATTGGTACACATTTTTCCAACACTCAAAAGGTTATGCCTCAAACCCTTCACATAATATACATCATCATTATTGTGTACTCCATCAAAGCTAATTGAACCTTTCCCACAAATCTTAGCTCCTGAATAATCACCAAACATGACTAAAGTACCATCATACTTTTTGATTTTAGTGAACTTACTCTTATTTCCAGTCATGTGATTAGAACATCCACTATCAATCACCCAGTAGTCTTCATCCTGTCTTGCATGAAAGACATGTTGGAATCAAGTAACACTGAGAGGGGGGGTGAATCAGTGTTGTGCAATTTTTAGCTTTATTAATCTGATCAACAAATTACTGATAACATTCAACCAAAAGAAATATTTATAAACATAAAGTAAGCAACCACAACACTACAACACAAGGATTTTTACGTGGAAACCCTATTAGGGGAAAAACCACGGTGGATGGCCAATCCAAAATATAATCTGAGTATACTCAAAAGGAATGATTACAAAATGGGAATGTACTTGCATTTAACCACATTTCCTAGAGCTCACTACTCAAAATAAGAAAAGGCTCACTACCTGATGGAGAGAAAAGAACTTGAAAATCAACTTTCACAATCTGTTTTGTCAAAATGAAAAACATATTTGTTTGATTCTTCATCTCAAACTCATTTTTCCCTTCACAAAACCTTGATTCCAAAGCACTCAAACAAAAAAACAAGGCACCAAATCATTTATTGATTCCACAAAATATCTTAGCAACATTACAATGTTCAACCCAAGCCCATTTTTTCTTTATAACATTAAAAAAAAATGTAAATAGGTCTTCACAATCATATTAGACCATTCTCCAAACTTTATTCAAGACTTTTTATCAAATACCAATTTGTAACCCTCTTGATTGCTCTTCCAATTTGTAACTCCTTTATACATCTCAAAATCATGCTTTTCTCTTTGACCTTTATCCCGCAAACAATCCTTTGTCCAAAACATTAGTAACACAATGAAATGATATAAGGTTACAGTCATGATACCTCTATCATGCTGAAACTCCTTGCAAACCTCTATGAAGAATTCATCCATGATCATTCCCTTAACCAACTCAATGTCCTCAACCTTTGGAATTAGGTATATGCTCTTTGTCCTTTCTTCATCTTCATGACTTGGATTATCTACAACTCCTTCTTCAATGAAGTATTCCCTTGCATCTTCAAAGGATTCTTGTTCCTTCATTCTAATTTCCCTTCTCCTATTTTTTATTATCTTGTGAATAGGCCATAAAACTTTCTTGTGTGTTTTCAAGTGCCAACTCATTAAGTGCTTCCTTTGTTCTATTTTATTTATGGATTCTAGGAACTCTCTATCCATCCGTTCTATCTCTTGTTTTATCTCAACAATCTATTTATCAAACTTAGCTTGTCTCTTCTTCTTCTTTCTCTATTCCTCTACTTGCAAATGCTTCTTCAAGTTCTCCATCTTCTCAAGCAAGATTTCTCCTTGCTTCACAACTCACTTACCTACAAACAACCAACAATTACACAACTACACAACCACAAATCACAACCAACTTAATAGCCCAAATATTTCCCGGGCTCTAATACCAATTTGGTGAAGAGAAAAGGAATAAAACCAACTTTCACAATATATTTTGTAAAAACTAAAAAAATCTTTGTTTAATTCTTCATCTCAAACTCATTTTTCCCTTCACAAAACCTTGATTCCAAAGCACTCAAACAAAAAAACAAGGTACCAAATCATTTACTAATTCCACAAAATATCTTAGCAACATTACAATGTTCAACACAAGCCCATTTCTTCTTTATAACATTTAAAACAAATTTAAATAGGTCTGAACAATCATATTAGACCATTCTCCAAACTTTATTCAAGACTTTTTATCAAATACCAATTTGTAACCCTCTTGATTGCTCTTCCAAGCATTGTAACAATGCTAGGGCATCACCTAATGAACCAAAATATTCAAAACTTACACCTGCAACCTCAATAATATTTAAGAACATAATATAATTGACTTAAAAACCAATTTTTAGAGGATTGCAATCAATATAAATGGAGTCATGAATATTTGAAAGCTTGCTGCCTTATCAAAATCTGAACTAAATAGTTTCTACCAAAATGAGCATAACTTTCTTAATATTCAATGAAATGACCTCAAACCAATGCAAAAAGAAATATAACTCATTCCTCTATCCAATAATATATGATTTAGTTCATTTGGAGGCCGTACATGTATGTACAATTTGCTGGAACATGGCTGTTATAGATAAATCTAGAAAATTGCAGTCAATAAAACCACTAGAACTTCCACAAATGAACACCAATCTGCATGAGACAAAGTTTATTTGGAAGGTGATTGAGAGTACTAACAAATGAAACAATTATAAATTTACTCAATCCAATACAATGTCCATACAACACCAAAAACCAGAGAATTTTTGTGAAAATATGCATAAAATCAGAACTTTTCATTGATCTAACTCCTTTATTCAATCACCCACACCACAAAATCATTAAAAAAGACTTTTTAAAGGAATTTACATCATGTATGATCAGTTTCTAACTGATTTCCAACTTTCTATTATTGATTAGACTCTAATGACCAATTAACTCCTAATTTATGCAAGTTTTACACTTTTTGCAAATGTGACATTTTGTTGAAAATTTTTACATTTTCTTTGCAATTACTCATCAAATGACTTTGAATGACCCTTACAAATGGAAAAATAGAATAATTTACAAAATAGAATCATGGTGATGTGAAGGTTCTCCTACACCACTGCCTTACAAAATCTTGGAATACTTCCAAAGATTTGAACTAAGAAAGTAGCATCTACAAATGCTTGGTTACAGTTCTGGTTAGGCTCAACAATCAAATTTTGCTCCTTTAGAATGATTCTGCTCTTTGCTCTGATTTTCCTTAATTCATTTCAAAAATATCCTTAATGCACAAGTGAAATTGTGTTTAATCGCTTTCCTAATCTTTTGATATTTGCAACATACATCAACTCACAATGAACACACACCGAAATGATATAACCGATCACTTATATATATCTACTACAAGAGATTTGAATGCTTTAGGTCAGATTCAACAAAACAAGAAATATTCATGAACTGTTAGCTTTAAATCATCAAAACATTCAATGTGAATCCACAAGAGTTGGCCATAGCATAGTGACCACCCAAATTAAGATGATTGACCACAAAAAAATTTAAACAATAACTCCTCATATATCTGTGACACATCATATTTACTAGGTCAGCCTTCAAACACTGGCAAACAAAGAATTAGACAACCAAACCTCCTAGCTTTCACCTAAATTGATATGACGCACCAAGGTTTTCAGATAACATAGATTATGCATCGAGTAATACTCCCTTGAGATCCACAACACAAAATAACAACAACAAATTTTCATATGAATCGACGAAAATGAAGTTATCGGATGCTTTGTTCTAACTTAACAGATAAATACCGATCTTCAATCTATTTGCTGGTATGAGAAAAATGCAATGTGCGGATCAACTAGTTGGCAAGGGTGATCAATGAAAACACCATAAAGCATGTGCAATGTCGCTTACCAACAATCTTCCCCTTTGGCATTAATGGCAACACTTAGTGAAAAATGACGAAGTGTTAGATCAGTACCAACAAAAATACATTGCCAACCAAAACTCCAAAAATATCTTCAAAACTACAACTCCCCCTTAGATGAATATAAATTTTTCAATGTTCTACTCTCCCCCTTTGAAATCAATGGAAAAGATAGGGAATCCACATACAAAAACTCAACAAAAACTTTAGGTTGCATGAGTACAACAATTTACACAAATTTGAAAATGTCTACAAAATTTGTTTTCAACAAGTGCAAGCTTGAGTATCAACACTTCTTAAGACTCTCCAGAATAGTTATATGACCACAAAGCAAATAATATTGCATCTCAACAATTTCCATGTTTGTAGGGTTACACACCACCAAAGCATCTTGTGCTTCCTTCAAAGCACTCAACATAGTTTCCATTTTTGGACTAATTAAACCTCTAAGTTCATAGGATCTTCCCATAATTTTGTCATTTTCATGATTTAGACTCTTTATTTTGTCAAGTAAAGAGATAACTTGACCTTCTTGCATTCCAACAAAAATAGTTAAAGGATCAAAACCATCAGAAATAATAACTAACTCTTTCTCATGATTCTTAACCTTCTTCTCATTCTCCTTAGTAAGTTTTGACAAAGAAAAGCATGACTTATAAAATTTTCCACCTTTAGATAGAGCATTATGAACATTCTTCACATAGGTAGCTAACAAAGATTTATCTCTAGCTATCATACCTTTTAGACTAATGAACCTTTTGACATCAAACTCCTTTTGAACTTTGACTAAAGCTGACTTCTCAAGTGACTCAAAATGAGTACTTACAGAATTTATAAGTTTCTTCAACTCATTGGAGGAGGAACTAGATTGATCCTTGACATGAGTAGGCATGATCCTCTCCAGAATACTAGATGCAAGATTCAACAATTCACTATCCTCAATGTGGTATTTCAAAATTTCTTCCCTAGCCTTAGCTTGTGCAAATGATGGAACTTTCATTTTCTGAATTGGGGACAAAGTAGATAAATGAATAGCGGCATCTGCAACTCAAGATCAAAATCTTCTTTTTTCTCATCCAAAATCTCTTTACTGCCCCTACAGTGTCTCTTTCTTCCACTAGAATTTCCTTGACTTCAACCTTCTTTTCTTCACCTTCTGGTTCTTCAATAACTATTTCTTGATTGCCTTTAGGAGCTTCAACTTCCTCATTTGGCATCTCCTTTCCTTTAGCTAATACAACCTTAGGAACTTCAGTCTCCATAGGTACTTTTGTATTATCCACATTAGGAGGATTCTGAATATCCTTAATATCTACATTCACCTCCTCATTTACTAGATTAGATACAACATCTTCAACATTCACTTCTTCAACATTGATCTTGTTCTTTGACATAAATGCTTCTAGGATTCTCTTGGTTTCATCAGCAACATCAATTTCACCAATCATAAGTTTGTTCACCCTTGTTTTGATTTTACATTCCTTCTTGGCTTTTTTCAGGAGTGATTTCATCTCCTTAATAGACATTTATAGACATAAGTCTACAAGAATTCTCTATCTCATATTCTCTTCTTTTGTCCTAGCATTTACTCTTCTCATCTCCAAAGCCTCATATAGACTCTTAGGTAAACCATACATCATTTCAACAAGAACTTTATTGAAAATATTCAAATGTTTTATTGTTTCCTCCTCAAGAATTCTTTGTCCCGATTCATCAAAATTTTCATACCATTTGCAGAGGGGCTTAAGGTTTCCATCCTTGACCACAACATTCTCAACTTCTTCAACTGTCATACCTAGTTTGTCAATTTTTTCCTTCTTTTCCTTTTCTTCTTCACTAGAAGATTTTCTCTTGGTTACCTTTGTAGGCTGAGTGTCGATAGCCTTTATTTCTTTCACACCTTCATTTGACTCAGTCTCCTGATCTTCTGAGATGACTTCATAGGTTCTTGTGCTCTTGTCCTTCTTTCTCTTACTGGAAGCCTTGTCTTTAGCTTTTGCAGGGACCAACTTCTCTACATGACCAGATAGGGGTACATAACTCCTTGTTGTTCTAGTTCGGGAAGAGGATATTGTTGGACTAGCAGATTCAATTTTAGGCTCTTTCCCTTTTTCAGCATCTGCTTGTTCTCTCTTCCTTTTGGATTCTCTTATTGATTTTGTAGATATTCCCATATTTTTTGCAAATACTTCCACTTCTTTCCTTACTCTTCTGACTATCTTTGGCTTCTTTAACTGCTCATGGACTTGCATGCTCTTTTCTACATAAGTTCCAAACCTTTCTTTAGATAGATCCAAAGATTTACTCAACAGATGTTGCACATATAGCTCCAAGATTCCTTCCTTGACTTCATATCCCATTGGAATAATCCAAACAGTTCTCAGATCAACTCCTTCCATTAAGCTTTGATCAATATCCACCATAAAACAAATTGTGTCCTTGTACTTCTCAACAATAGAAGTAGGAATCCTTTCCCTTGCTTGCATTTCATTTTGAAAGTTCTTGAGATATCCCTAGATTGCAGTTTTCCTGACTTGACTATCACCACAATTGAATAACATGTCTCTAATTTGAACACCAACATGCTTATCACCTCTTTGCCAGACCACTTTCCCAACTCCTAGAACTTCATTCAGAAAATAGAAGAATAAGCACAGTAGCATATAACCATATTTAAAAGAGTTCTTCTTGTCTTTCTTTATCTACACAATATTCTCCATAAGCTGACTTCGAAGTAATTCACACAAGTCATACTCTACATTCTCCCTAACCATTTGATAAGTTGCATATATGGTAGTACCAGATACAAAATTTTCTCTATTGGAGTGATATATCTTATAACCAATGACCACCAAGGAAAATTTTACATCCACATTAGTGATGTTATCAATTGTCATTACTCTTGTGTCAAATGTCGAACCAGTCACATTTGTGACTATCTAATTCTTTACCAACTTCAAAATAGGAAAACCACCAAAATAATTTAGACTTGTAACAACTCTTATAATAGCTTCTTTTGTTATCTCGAAAGGTTGATTCAAACATGTAAATTTTGCATGGACTCAACTCAAGATATACTGGACCCATTCACTTTCATCGAACATAGGTGATTTCACAAACTATGTGAATTTATTCTCCTCTAGGATTTTGAATTCACGCTTGACATAGAAATCTTCTCTAACAATGTGTTTGGAATATAGATTCAACAACTGCGAGCTTCCTAGCTCCTCAATATTAGTATGAACATATGCCCTAATATCTTCAATGTGTAAAACTCTGTACGCCATAGATGAAAAGGAACCTAAAGGCTCAATCTCAATAGACTTGAAAGGGTGCCATTTAAATTTTGGATGGGGTCTATCCTTTACTTCAACCACCAATGGAGTAGCCATTTCAACAAATTCATAGGTTTGCAAGATTTCCCGATAAATACCTTTTTTTTCTAGAGTAGGGTTTGAGTTTCGAATTTCCTTCACACTTGAATTCTCCCAAATTTCACCAAAGTTCATTCTAGAGCTCAAAAAATTCTTCTCAAAGTGCAAAGTGACAAATGAAAGATAGAAATGAACTTTTCATCACTTGCATACCTAACTTTTTGATGTAATAAATTATTTTTCCCTAACTCATCCAGATACCCTATTTTCATACACTATGAAAATAACTCTTATGTGGATCTTTAATTCTGGATAAATACTCTCTCCAATTTTTCAACAACATTTGTGGATCACTAATGCAATCACTAAAATCATCCACATCTTGGTTTCAATCACTGACAGGGGGTTTGAAATATTTTCTTGATAGATCCCCCTAGGCTAAAAATCTAAAAAATAATTCTCGAAGGAATTACCAGAAGTTGATTCTGGTGCTACCTCATTTTCTGCAACAGAGGGACTCTTCTTTACCTAAGTTTTCTTCATCTGCTTTCTAATTTGATCTATATTAGCCTTCCCTTTTCCTTTTACATCCTTCTACATGTTTCTTCTTTGATTTACCAAACCTCCTCTATAGAATCTAGCAATATGACCGGTTTTGTTACAATTGTAGCACAACACATTTCTTTGTCTAGACCAGTTGTTCCATTTATTTTCTCTCAATTTGCATTGATTAGCAATATGGCCAAATTTATTACATGTATAACATCTGACATCTCTATGAAAGTTGTTGACCACATTCCTACATTCATTTGACTTATGACCATACTTGTTACAGTTAAAGCACTGACCAGAGAATGATGGGCCATTTGAATTCATCCTACTTCTACATTGACCTACCATATGACCAAATTTATTGCAAGTAAAACAATAACCATTGAACCTATGAGCATTAGGTTGTCTTACTAGATACCTTCTAGTGTTCATCTGATTTCCTTTTCTGAATCTCCTTTGTCTAGAATGCCTTTGTCTAGAATTCCTTTGTCCAGATCTGGAGCTTCCACCTTCCTCATATCCAAGACCTCTCTTGTCACCATCAGTCCTCTAACCTTTAATCAATTCATCAAGATTAGCTAAGCTAACCTTGAAATTCTCCTTGTACTCATTTGTAGTAGCAAGTTCATCTCTAAGATCAACAATGTTCTTTTCAAGTTCTTCCTCATTGTGTTTGATTTTTTCTAACTCTTGTTCCAACTGAATGAATTCATCAGTAATTCAACTGCATTCTTTAAATTTCTCTTTTAGGGATTTGGAAAGATTTTCTTTATTCTTCTTTCTATTTTCGATCTCCTTAGTCATTCTTATCATAATAGATTCCATTTCATGCTTCAGAACTGTATTCTCTTTGGAAATTTTTTTACATTCTTCTATCTTTTCCTTTAGGGCCTGACTTAGTTGTTCATCTTCAATGTGCTTATTGTCATCCTACTTGAACTGATCACAGATTTCCCTTCTCTTCACCCTAGACTTATTGATTTTATCTTTCAATGACTCAATGAATCTCTTAGCATTCAGAATATTTTCTTTCAATTCCTAGAAATCAAATTTTGACTGATCAAGATCATCTAGGGCCACCATAAGTTGTTGTTGAAGACTGCTTGAATCCATTGAAACACTTTCCAATATCTTCCCCAAGTTGTTAAACTTTTTCTAAGGACCAGAGCTCTTATACCAATTGTTGGAATCAAGCAACACTAAGAGGGGGGGTGAATCAGTGTTGTGCAATTTTTAGCTTTATTAATCTGATCAACAAAGTACTGATAACATTCAACCAAAAGAAATATGCATAAACATAAAGTAAACAACCAAAACATCATAACGCAAGGATTTTTATGTGGAAACCCTATTAGGGGAAAAACCACGGTGGATGGAAAATCCACAATATAATTTGAGTATACTCAAAAGGAATGATTACAAAATGGGAATGCACTTGCATTCAGCCACATTTCCTAGAGCTCACTACTCAAAATAAGAAAGGCTCATTTCCTTACAAAAGCTTGGAACAATTCCAAAGATTTGAACTAAGAAAGTAGCATCTACAAATGCTTGGTTAAAATTCCGGTTAGGCTCAACAATAAAATTCTGCTCCTGTAGATTGATTATGCTCTTCACTCTACTCTACCTTAATTCATTTCACAAAAATCCTTAATTCACAAGTGAAACTGCACTTAATCGCTTTCCTAATATTCTGATATTCACAATATACATCAACTCACATCGAACATACATCAAAATGATATAATCGATCACTTATATATATCTGCTACAAGAGATTTGAATGCTTTAGGTTAGCTTCAACAAAACAATAAATATTCATGAATTGTCAGCTTTAAATCATCAAAACATTCAATGCGAATCCACAAGAGTCAACCACAACTTAGTGATGACCCAAATTAAGATACTCGACCACAAAAAACATTTAAACAATAACTCCTCATATATTTGTGACACATCATATTTACTAGGTCAACCTTTAAACACTGACAAACAAAAAATTAGACAATCGGACCTCCTAGCTTTCACCTAAATCGATACGAGGCACCAAGGTTTTTAGATAACACAGATTATGCATCGAGCAATAATCCTTTGAGATCCACAACACAAAATAACAATAGAAAATATGCATATGAATCAAAGAACATGAAGTTGTACCAGATGCTCTATTCTAACTTAATAGATAAACACTGATCTTCAATCTATTTTCCGGTATGAGAAAAATGCAATGTGTGGATTGACTAGCCAAAAAGGGTTGCCATCAATGACAACACCATAAAGCATGTACAGTGTCTCTTTCCAACAAGGTAGTGACCAAAGTACCTTCCATCTTATTCTTTTTGTTCTTCAGAGGATTCTTGCTTGCACATTTTCTAGGGTTAGCAGATACATATTTTTTTCCAAAGCTAAAAACAAGCATTCACTTTCATCAACCTCATTTTCAGATTCATGATCAGAGATTTAGATTTCTTCTTTAACATAATACAACTTCTTGTATTTCTTATCCTTTCTATCCTTATATTTGTAATCCTTATTCTTATTATGTACAACTCTATTCAGACATCTTGAATCATAATGACCAATATTACCACAAATGAAAAATTTAAAGGGAAACATACCTTTATACTTTCTGATACCTTTCTTCAACTTCCTGGTGAAATTTTCTTCCAACTTATCAGAACCATCACTCTTTGGATCATCTTCAATCTTCATTTCCTTAAATGGTGTTTCTGTCTTTTCTTCTTTCCTGAACTTTCTCATCTCAAATACTTGCAAGGTGCAGAATAATTGTTCTTTAGTATACTTCTTAGAATCATACATCTCTTCAATAATTGAGAACTTATCATTGTAGCAATTTGGTAGGGTGATCAAAATATTCTCAATAATATCTTAATCGATCAACTTTCCCCCTTGATTCTTAACTTCATTTATTGTCATTTCAACCCTTTAGAAATAGCTTGTAAACTCTTCAACTTCTTCCATTTTCAAATTCTCATATCTGTGCTTTGCCACTAGCTTCTTTGTCAACTTTAATTTTTCATTTCCTTCATACAGTTATTCCAACTTCTTCCAGACTTCATAAGTAGTATCCAAAGAAAGAACCTTAGTTCGATCAGTTTTAGATAAAGCACTATAAATAGCATACCTTTCTTTCTCATTCTCCTCATAAGAAAAAACCTCATTTACAGTAGAAGGACCACTTGCCAGAGTAGTATACTTTGACTCAATAGATTTCTAGGTCTTGTAACCAAGAGAAAAAATATATCTTCTCATCTGCACTTTCCAATCATTGTAATTAGATCCATCAAACATAGGGATCGCCAACTTATACACCACAAGATCTTCCTTAAGCGGTTAAGCTCTACACCAAGGAACTAAAGCTATGATACCAATTGTTAAAAGGAATATGCCAACTAAGAGTGGGGGTGAATCAGTTGTCCCAAAATTCAAACTTAGAACTTCAATACTTATCAATTCCACATCCACATTATTTTGTGATTAAGTATGAGCATGAAACAAAAATAAGAAAAAGTAAATCAACACAATGAACACTAGATTTTTACATGGAAAACCAAATGATGGAAAAACCATGGTGAGGATTAAATCATAATATAAAGAGATTATAAAATTGAATACAGAGGCTCACTGCCTAGAAGAGGACTCACTGTCCAAATACAAAGGCTCACTACCTATAGAAAGGACTCATTTTCCAATAGGGAGGCTCATTGCCTACTGATATAAAAGAGAACAAAAGATTCACCACAACAATTAACACACATTCACAGCCTTGATCAGAAGATTGCAAAAGCCTTCAACTCACTACCTTTAGGAATCTAACACAATGAGGTACTACTGCCTCAACTCACTTTTACACACTTCTTCTTTTTGATTTGTGGCTTACTTCGTCACTTTGCATCTACACTCTAAATCTTTGCAATTCAACTTGTATTTATACCATCTTCAACCTTAGAAACTTTCTCCTAGGTCAACCACATAAGCATCATTTCATAAATTCAAATTAGGTCAGCAACTCAACATTCCTACAGTGCAAAAGAATGAGAGTGGACCAATAAAATATTTATCCAAGACCAAAAGATAATGTCTTGAATCAACCACATGCTTCCTTAACTAAATTTAATTCTTCAAATGAAGTGTAAACACTAGGTTGGCCAAACCTAATGAAAACACAAATGAACATTGATGTACATGCTTCTCAATAAGAAGATGGCATGCAGATGATGCAACATGCTTCATTATGTATGAGAACATATCTCATGCTCCTTCAGATACATCCACAACCTTTGCAACAAACTTCAGACACTAAACTTCTTCCATCAATCCATCTGGACTGTGTAGACACATACAACAACTCAGAAACTCAACTTCCAGAACACAAAATTACAATATTTTTTCGTAGAACCAAGAGAACACCAATATAAGACACATTCCAAATCTACAAGATCTAAAACAAAACATCAGAGGACTGTGGAGCAGAAACATTTCTCCCTGTCCATAGAAGACCAACTCTGCCAGAATAGTTCACACACTGGTGAATGTAACTTTCACATACCATCAAACCAAAAACTTCAACTTAGGAGATATCACCACAAGATCCACATTAGCAAACCTTCAGATCTACATAAGCATATGATCAACACAAGAGAAATGCAGAGCACATATCAGAGCACATTTTGAACACATTCATCACTCTGAATTCTCTTCTTTATTAATTTTATCAAAAGCACTTGGAAACTCATCAATTCATCACATCTACAACATCATAAAGATAGCTCCATGTAATCACAACATCTCAAAAGCATCTCAACTATACATGTACAATATGCAACATACTAAACTATGTTGACATCAATGACAACATTACTAACATCACCACCAAACTTGCTCATACTTGAAACATAAAATCCCACCAAGAATTTGAATTTAATTTAATTTTAAGCCACATGAGACTCATACGCCAAAATCAGAATATGAGTCCCATTAGGCTAGGCTACAAGACACATTTTTCAAGAAAAGCTTAGATTCATGTGAAATCCAGATCGAGGCCCCAAAACTTAGGTGGGACCCATACACCCAAGGTGGCACATGAGTCCTAGATCACTAAATTTGGGCCATACAATCCAAAAAAACTTGAATTATGATTTGGTGCTAGTTTATGTAAGGATTATCCTTAGAGAGATGCATTATTTAAGGCTTGTGGATACAAAATAAGGCCAAATAATGCATACATAAGCCCAATTAATAATGAAAACCGTAGATTAGTGTGAAAGTGTTAGGATACACTTTATAACACCATAAATAAGGTACAATTAAGTCCATTTAGTTTACAAGGGCCCAAGACCTAATGCAAATGTGTTAAACACAATACAACACTAAATCAAGGTAACATTAAAAGCTGAAATTAGCAAGGAGGGCCTAAACAAGCACAAAAATGTAGAGGGATACACTTTTTGTTGCCGCACAAGGTACAACTTATTCAACTCCCCTTCTTAGTTGTCTTGTACATTCAACAATTTATTAATTCCCCCTCCTAATCAAGACTTTTGTGTGATTACAACTTTGAAACTTTTTCCACTAGAGAGCTTATATCCTTCAAACCACACATTCATCCACTATATCCACTTAAACAAATCTTCCCTCAAACAATGCTAACCCCCTTTCCTATTTTAAATTAAATGAAATAGTATTGATCTAGGGTTTTAATGACATTAATAAATTAATAAAAATATCATTGGGTTGTGGTTTCTTTCTCTTTGTTCAACATGTTATTTTATCAAATACATTGTCCTTTGCTAACCACCTTAGGGAGTGACTACAATTCTCACATCAATTGAGACAAAAAATAAATGAAACAACTAGACATATTTTATGCCACCATAGAGATCATTATTTTTTAATTGGTTTGCAAGTTAGAAATGATAAAAATAGCAACAACCTCCAATGTATGTAGAATCATAGATTTATAGCCTATGCAATTTGGCACCTAGCAATGCATAACAAGTAGTGAGACATGGAGCTTACCATTTCCATTATCTTCTTAGCTTGTGTTTTGTCAATAGTCTTCCAAAAAATATTGTGAAAGATTTGGAACATACAACCTATAACAACCGTGGTGTTCTTCTTAATAAAATTTCCAATGTTTTCATGTCAAGTGATAAACCATGATGCCAAAACATAGCAATAAATTTTTTTCTTTTCACAATGTAAATTACATGCATAATCAAGAAATAACACTATTTAAAAACTTCCATTGCATTCCATTGTCATTTCACAAATCTTTCCATAACATATATGTCATATTGAATGAACTCAAGTATATCATTCATGATTGCATCCTTCCATATAAATGGACACATGATACAAACACAACTCCTCTTAGCTTCATATGCCAATAGATATTCAAATTGGTCCTGATTTCACCACATTGGTGCATACATTTTGAATTTCCTTATTCGCTGGTGCAAACATCCAAAAACCTCAATTGTCAACTAATGAGGAGAAGCATCACTCAAGCGCTTTCTCACAAACCACAAACCTTTAAATGGGTCCCCCACACATCTACCACACAAGTGAAATGGCCCTACCCTTCGATGAAGATATTGGCTGGGAAACATAATAACAAATGCCTATCTAAGCTTAGTGTTGTGTCTTACAAACTAGAACCTAATCATATGGTAGCTACTCCTACAAGTATGAAAATCCTAAACTAGAATGCATAAAAGGAAAACAATGAAACGATAGTGTAAATAGTGGAAACTTACAATACTTTGGCCAAAGTATTCTCACTCAGTACTTCGAGTAATAGTCCTCACATTCACATACACTACTATGGCTCAGTTTGGACTACGACCATTCTTATACTAGGTAATTTCCTTCAATGGGTATTCTTTAACTGTAGAAATAATGTACTCCCCACTTTCCAAAAATACAATGGTAACTCTACCAATAAGCCTAAGCACTAGTTACTCCTTCAATGAATATTTCTATACTAGGTATAACATATGAGATTATATTTACATAAACAAGCTATTTAAAAAAAAATACAAACTAGTATAAAGTATAACTTTATAATCTAGAGTATAGCTACATAAGCCTCATCATAATCATAGATTAAATAACTGAATGCATTCAACAAAATTGCACACAATAAGTGATACCCATTTAAGAGTATAACCTTATAAATGAATGACCTCAATCAAAGAATCCTCATAACAATAGATGATTCCATTTGAGAGTATAATATGCTTAACTAAAAGGGTTTAAGCAATGAGTCTACTCTTGTTAATACTATAACTTTGTAATTAAGAGTGCAATGCCTCTAATCAAATAGTAGCTCTAACTCACTAGGTTTCAATATACCTCTCAACCCATGAGTAACCCACTAGATATCTTGTATAATCAAATGACTTTAGCTATGTGTAATCCCTTAAGCTACATTTTTTTATTCATATCTAGTATATTAATACCTATGACAAACAATTCCCCTTATTAGGGAGTAATTACAAGCACTTCACAAACAACATAAACAACTTCTAATTTCCTTTCAAAGAAAATTCTATATGCAAGTAAACTCAATAGATTAAATAAAATACTTAAGAATAAATATTTCATAAACAAAGACAAATAAAGGAAGATGTATCCTCATGCCTATACTACACTTATCCAATTGACTGGTTTGTTGAGAAACTTTCCAATAATAGCCTACTAGCTTCACTTTGACCTCACAAGCAATACCTCAATAATAGCTCTCTCACTAGTTGATAAAATTCTTGCCTCAAGTATAACTAAAACAATAAAGCTCCTCACAAAATACTCAAATCTCTCTCAAAATATAGAAGAATATTGTGGATTAGAAAATGTAGAGTAGAGTAGAATGCAAATGGAATGCATCCCCAAAAGAGAGCAATTTAGCCTCTCTATTTATACAACAACAAGTAGACTTCACATCCTACAAAAAAGGCATGTATTTTGACAATAGACTCAAAACAATTTGACTCACTTCTCTTGACAAAATGGTGGCAACATTTATAAAAAGTTTACTTAGCACACTAATCTATAGGTTGACCTCTTTAGTTGACAACAATATATGACTATTTCAAACAACACATGATCAAAAGGTGGCATTTGAATTTCTATCAAAATGAAGTTCAATAGCAATTAGAACTTATTAATATGGTTCCAAGCAAGCAACCATTCATCCTATAAATTTGGTGTGGCCTTTCTCTTTGAATCAGTTTATTCTCAAAAGGAAACACTTGCATAAGGTCAAATAAGTCTACGATGAGTTGGTTTGTCTCATAAATCAGCTTTGATCATTTCCTTACCTTGTTGTAATCTCTTCCTATTATCATACATTTTACACGTAGCTATGCAGTTGATATTTATTCCATCGATATATGATAAGGCATCCCAAATAATAATTGTTTATAAAGTCAAATTTATTCTATCTCCAAGCATCAACTAAGTCAATCCCTTCAAATCGACTCATTTTTTGTTGGCATATCATTCACTTTACACAACACTTAAACATTTTGTTAGCATTTACATTCTCTTCAATGTTCGACCCACTTGCTATAGCACTATTTGAGTTCATAAATGTGTTTTCTTTACTATATTTCAGCGCTTTATATGCTTTGTATGGTGAACGTTGCTTATTCCCTTATGTTTCAATGCAAGATTCTTATATACTAGTCGAACAATGCTCATATATAAATCGGCCTACAAAGCATCTCATATATTTATAAATATACTGTTGGTAATTTGGGAAAAGGAAAATATAAAACTTTACACATGATAATATGCTCTCTATTCCAGACTCAATACATGGCTAATATATAGCCTCTTACAAAGCTAAACAACCTCCTATTTAATAGGGAAGTTTTCTAAGAAATATCATGGAATACCATTCATGGATATAACAAATTAACCACTAACTATTGTGATATATTGTTATTTCAACAATATATACGACTAACCATCCAAACATATATTAGTGAGTTGTTTATTAAAAACCTCACTATTACAATAGTAATTAGCTTTCTACATTTACATGATTACTAACACCTCAAATATAATGTAAACATTAATTTTCCTAAAATTCCCCCCCTTTATGTTTACATGGTAGAAAAAAACATCCACACACTCCTCTACAATATGCTCACCCCTCTGAAACATGTCCTAAAATGTCACTCATGATCTTGATCAAAAGAAAGGCTCTCTCCTTCCATGGTTTTAAATAGGATTACCACAAGCTTTGACGTGATATGAACTCATCAATTTTCCACCTTGGGTGGTTTTTTGGATGCTCCCATGACAAACCCTTTCAAGATCCATGAACTGACTTACTTTGGTGCTTTTGTTCACCACTATGCTTGTATTTTAGGGAAATATATAAGAATTAGCATATCATAAATATGAAAAATTCACACTAGAAATTTTTTCATATTACATTCCATAAGAACACAATGTTCTTAATTGTAGTCATTGTTATCAATCATTGCCACTCAATCTCAAACAACATAGACAACCACCATTTCCACTGGAAGCTGCCTTTTACTTTAACCGTTTTGGCACAAAATAGGAATGAAACATTGGTTATTATTCACCCCCCCAATGTGTAATTTCCACTTATTTACACAACTAGGAACACTAAAAAATGAATCATATCATGTGGCATACTACTGTCGAAATCTTGTTGTCTAGATCTTGCTGCACATGATCACCATTGCCAATGAACGTATTCAATGATTGATAATCTTCCAATGAAGTACAACAGTCATAGGATCATTGCAGTCAAAGGACCTTTGTAGTTATTTACCATTCTATACAATTCCTCTTCCAACATCCACCATACAAAGCAACATGAACACTGCAAATGGGTACACACCACATTGCACACTAGAAAAGAAAAAACCACCATAGCTCTATGCGGCCCCATCATTGGTGACTGACGAGAGGTCGCTAATTGACCTCCTTCCTCCATTGCCTCTTGCCTCCAATCAACTTTGCTACTTAGCTTTGAGACTCAGTTTTATCATTCCCCCCCTTAATATGGATGTCATGTACAAGTGATAATGCATCCATTTACAATTGAGACAATTTTATTTTGATAGACATACTTTTGATGAAAATAATTAACTCAAAAAATGGACCCTATACAACTTGACTTAGATTTGATTTTCTATGACAATTTATACAATATTTTTATTAGACTTTGGGACTACAACACAAAATATCTTTATACTTGAACAAATTAAGTCATTTTAAGACACTCAATGAAATAACTAGTCAATAAAAAATAACAATTCAACTTCAATTTAATAACTACCATTAGAAACTTAATCTAGAGGCGTAGACTTTAGAAACTAATTCAAATGAATCGACACAATGTTAACTTTAATTCCTAATATAGTTACAAGCTATAATTAGAAACTAAATCAATTAACTTAACACCTATGGGTTGTTGACAGAGAAGCATGATGGTATCAAAGAAGAAATATCCATCTTGATATTATTGAGATTGCCAACAAAGATCAAAATCAAGAGATCATTATCATCATAGGAGTTCAAACATGTCTCCCTCACAAATCATGCTTTGGAAACTTTCAACTATGAAAGTGAAGAAAAAATTACAAAGATCTTGATGCTCTCAACATGGGAGACTAAGATCATAGGTCAAATCGTTGTTGAATTGTATCAATTGTGGTATGCAATCATGGAATTTAAAATGTGTAGAAACAACTTGCACATCTAATATGTGACTCATTCATTGGGCTTTTGAATTCATTATGACATATGTGACTCTTAATGAATCTTGGTGTAATTTGAAGTTACTATCTTCAATTGGCCTACTAGTATGTGACCTCTAAAGATTCACAGATTGCACCTCCTAGAACACTAAACAACAATGTGATATTCTCCAAATACATGAAAAATTATCAAGCCAATAACATTAAGAACACAAGTCAATTTGGTCTACAACCACATGCATAGATGATGCATCAATGACTTGAGAAATTAAAAAAAATATCACTAAGAGATATCACACACTTGGAGCTCAACTTTAGATCCGCTTTCAATATTAAACTCCTCCAACATTATCCTTCAATAGCATTAGCTACCTTAACAATATTAGATTTCCATGCCACAATTTTGAAGTTGAAAACATTAGTGGGTTGTCTTCTAAGAATCCTACTCCTATGCCTACTCTGATACCGTGCTGGTAATTTGGGTAGAGGCAGATAAAAAAAATTACACATGATAATATGCTCCTTTATTCCACACTCAATACATGGCTAATATATAGCCACTTACATAGCCAAACAACCTCATATTTAATAGGGAGGTGTTATAACAAATATCTTGGAATACCATTCATGGGTATAACACATTAACCACTAACTATTATGATATATTGTTATTTCAATGTAATATATACGACTAACAATCCAAACCTATATTAGTGAGTTGTTTATTAACAACCTCACTATTACAATAGTAATTACCTTTCTACATTTACATGATTAATAACACCTCAAATATAATGTAAACATTAATTTTCCTAACATGTACATATACATATATACATGTATCACATATATGTATATATGTATATTTATACTAGTATATATATATACACCATACCAAACAAGTATATGTACATTTGATATATAAATGAATACGAATAAGTTAACATTATTATAGTAATAATAATTACATACATACATACATACATACATACATACATACATACATACATACATACATACATATATATATATATATATTCCTCTATGTACATGTATATGTATATGTACATATAAGTTAATACATTCATATGGGCACGTCCATTTTCCAGACATACACATGTATTAATACATGTATACATATGGATACATGTATATATCATATTTAGATGTATATATACACATTTGATTGCACACCAAGCATACACACAATTACTATTGTATTGATAGGTTCTTACGTGTGATATATTTATACATATGCATATACATCCATCCCACGTGTGTTCAACTCATCAATACAAAAATAGTAATACAAGGAAAAATTCACAAGCTCAAATGGATAAACATCACCTAATAATGCACTCAATAGTAATCAAGACCCTTACTAATGTAGGCATATCAAACTAAGGATGAGTTACCATTTCCCCAACACTATATCCAGACCCTATACAACTTGAATTAGATTTGAATTTCTATGACAATTTATACAATATTTTTATTGGACTTTGGGACTACAACACAAAACATCTTTATACTTGAACAAATTAAGTCATTTTAAGACACTCAATGAAATAACTAGTCAATAAAAAATAACAATTCAACTTCAATTTAATAACTACCATTAGAAACTTAATCTAGAAGCGTATACTTTAGAAACTAATTCAAATGAATCAACTCAATGTTAATTTTAATTCCTAATATAGTTACAAGCTATAATTAGAAACTAAATCGATTAACTTAACACCTATGGGTTGTTGACAGAGAAGCACAATGGTATCAAAGAAGAAATATCCATCTTGATATTATTGAGATTGCCAACAGAGATCAAAATCAAGAGATCATTATCATCATAGGAGTTCAAACACGTCTCCCTCAAAAATCATGCTTTGGAAACTTTCAACTGTGAAAGTGAAGAAAAAATGACAAAGATCTTGATGCTCTCAACATGGGAGACTAAGATCATAGGTCAAATCGTTGTTGAATTTTATCAATTGTGATATGCAATCATGGAATTTAAAATGTGTAGCAACAACTTGCACATCTAATATGTGACTCATTCATTGGGCTTTTGAATTCGTTATGTCATATGTGACTCTTAATGAATCTTGGTGTAATTTGAAGTTACTATCTTCAATTGGCCTACTAGTATGCGACCTCTAAAGATTCATAGATTGCACCTCCTAGAACACTAAACAACAGTGTGATATTCTCCAAATACATGAAAAATTATCAAGCCTATTGGAATATTGGCCTCAATCTCACAAGCTGTAACCTCTGAAAGAGAAAAGTCGGTGTGACATTCCTTTTGTTTGGCCGACTGGCAGTTTGGTAACCTTGTAGTTTGTATAGGTCGCCGAGACAATGTTGTTGTCTTGCCGACTGGTGTTGTCGTTGTGACTTGTGATGTTCACTGTAACCTTCTGCCAAGTGGAGATCTCTGGTCGACAGACCACTCTTATCAAATATTAGGGAGACTCTGGGCGACAAGAGGTTTTGGGGAGAGACTTGTTCATTCAGTATGTCTCATATTGACAAGGAAAGTCTTGTCGATAAGTATTCATCTGAAGTCATTGGGGTGACTTGAACACTCGGGAAGATCTCTTAGCGACAGTTGGTATGTCTCACTGACGGTATACATTCGGAGTAGCACAAAGGTCTCGATGTGAAGTCTTAGTGATGAAGGATTGTCTTTCTGACAATGTTACACTCGAAGACATCAGGGAGACTTGACCGAAAGGTTTATGTTTCGGTATGAAGTCTTACCGATATGAATGTATCACCGACAGCTTTATCCTGGAGGCATCGGGGTAACACTAAGGGTTTGGTAAGAACTCTTAGCGATGGAGAGAAGTCTTGCCAACTATTGTTTTGTGTTCGGTGTAACACATGAAGGTTCGGTATGATCTCTTAGCGAAAGACGATAGTCTTGCCAATGAGAATACTCTTGTCTATGTGACTTGTGAACTTTAGACTAATGTCCTGGCGAATAGCAATTGTCTCACCGAATGGAATATTGATGTCTATATGACTTGGGGACTTCGGTATGATGTCTCATCCAATAATGATGGTCTTTCCGAATAGCGATACATGTGATGGATATCTGTAAGATTTCTTAGTGACAAGGCGAAGTCTTAGTGATAGCTTTCTGGACTCGGTGTAACCTCTTGCCGATAGGGATGACTCTTGCTAATAGTGATGGCTGTGTAATCGGTCTTGTGGCATCAGGGAGACACGATTAGTGTCTCACCGACATGTGACACAAGTGGATCATTGTTGATCGAGTGAAGAATTTCCTACGTGGAAGCTATCCAATCGACAAGGCACGTAAACCATTTGGTATACAGGATCCCACAATTGAAATCCAACCACCATTGTGTGTGTGAGGCAGTGAAGAACAAATGGATAGATGTATGCGTTGGATGTTATGAAAAAGTAGAGAGAAAGTAGGAGAGCATTACTATGAGGGCCAAGAGGTTGGCTGGTTGGCTGGGGCCTTGAGGCTGAAATAGAGGAAGTGAGAAGCAGCTTTGTGCATGCCAAATTCTCTCCTGATCAAGGATTGAATGCCATGGTTGATCTCTCGTGTTGATCTATACTATATACTGTTTAAGGGTATTGCAACAGTATGAAGATTGTTTGGTTTGAGAGGTTGATCAGGAAATGTACTGAGAGTTTGCTATCAGGTTGTATCCAGAATGAACAAGATATAATCTCTGAAAAGGCTATGAGCCTGAAATTGTATTGTAACCTTTTGTTGCTGAGTAATACAATGGCTCGATCTTTGCAGTGTGGGGTTTTTTACCCGAAAGGGTTTTCCCCACGTAATCTGTGTGTTCTGGTTTTCTGTCTTATCTTTCATCTTTGTTGATTCTGTTTCTAGAATCTGTCATTGCTTGCTATTGAATTTTACATGTGCTTCTCTTAGAAGGATTAATGTGGGAAATGAACTATGTCTGTTTCCACTTTAGGACATAATTGTATGTGTCTTTGAGGTAATCTAATTGAAATTGAAGTTACCAAAGGCACCACTGTTCTTGGATATTTCTCTAAGATGCCCTATATTTCCCTTACAAAGCCAATAAAATTAAGAACACAAGTCGATTTGGTCTACAACCACATGCATTGATGATGCATCAATGACTTGAGAAATTAAAAAAATATCACTAAGAGATATCACACACTTGGAGCTCAACTTTAGATCCACTTTCATTATTAAACTCCTCCAACATTCGCCTCCAATAGCATTAGCTACCTTAACAATAGTAGATTTCCCTGCCACAATTTTGAAGTTGAAAACATTAGTGGGTTTTCTTCTAAGAATCCTACTCCTATGCCTACTCTGATACCGTGCTGGTAATTTGGGTAGAGGAAGATAAAAAAATTTACACATGATAATAGGCTCCTTTATTCCACACTCAATACATGGCTAATATATAGCCACTTACATAGCCAAACAACCTCATATTTAATAGGGAGGTGTTATAACAAATATCTTGGAATACCATTCATGGGTTTAACACATTAACCACTAACTATTATGATATATTGTTATTTCAATGTAATATATATGACTAACAATCCAAATCTATATTAGTGTGTTGTTTATTAACAACCTCACTATTACAATAGTAATTACCTTTCTAAATTTACATGATTACTAACACCTCAAATATAATGTAAACATAATTACACACAATTACTATTGTATTGATAGGTTCTTACATGTGATATATTTATACATATGCATATACATCCATCCCACATGTGTTCAAATCATCAATAAAAAAATAGTAATACAAGGAAGAACTCACAAGCCAAAATGGATAAACATTGCCTAATAATGCACTAAATAGTAATCAAGACCCTTACTAATGTAGGGACGTCAAACTAAGGATGAGTTACCATTTCCCCAACACTATGTCTAGACTCAACCTTTTAACTATACTTGTGTGTGTAAGCTCAAATAGGTTACATTATTGGTTACCTAACCAAGATCTTCTCCTCAGTGATACTTCCCCTCCACCTGGAGGAATGAACTTGACCCTGCAACCAACTCAACACATTCACAATAGTAGTTAGATGTTCATAATAAATCTGTATGCATCATAACTTAAGCAGATACATATAGCAACACATGTTCATCATCAATGTAAACATAATTACTATTCCAAGGCATTTAACAACACTTTCACATAATACCTATTTTAGTATTCCATTTAACATATTAAAATCATGATTGGATTTACCATCCTATTTACCCGTCAAGGTAAAAGTAAATTGGCAACAACAAGATGGGGTGGAACATACTTCCCCCCTTGTGAATCATCATCCCCGATGATCTAAATCACTTTAACATAAAGTCAAATAAAGCTTTTACTCACCCTTTCGAAATCATGTAATATTTCCTAAATAATTGTCCCTCATAACATCACCACTCTTTGCAATCTTGTCTTTCCTGGACCTTGCATCAAGTGTCCTTGTTAATGCATAGGGGGAACTTGTGAGCCTTACACATACTTACTCTCTCAAAGAGATTATGCAAGGTAATCACCATACCTCATATGTACATCTCATGTACAACAGTAACTATATACGACATGACACCTACACTATAGTGAACGGAAAGCACATTCTCGTTGGCCCATGAATTTTATCCTTAGTATAATCAAAATATATAAGGAATATTGATGTATTGTACACTAAACTGTGGGTCCTATCCTTCCCTTTGGTTTTTATACTTTTAAACAACTTAGAAGCCGAGTTCGTCCATCACTTACACATTCATTTTCCTTAATCATCTAAGAGTAATATCCTAGACTATTTTCCATATTTGGGGAATAACATTGCTCTTGGACACTTGTCAATTCTAAACATAATGATACTGCTTCACAAGATTTGTATCAATAAGGCTTCTCATTGATCTTTCAATCTTCTATTACCTTTTAACAATCATTTTAGATCTAGGGTTAACCCCATTTCTTAGCTTATTTTAGCCTAATAGAGAATTTTTCTAACCTTCATTTCCATTTAATGGATCAAACCTCAATAATATAATTTTATAAGTATTTAAAAAACCATTCAAGATTTGGTTACCACTTTTTCCTATTCGGCTACAATAATATATTGCACATTTGTTCAATTGAATGTCTCATAGTATGACCATGGCTCACACAACCCTATCATTATTCTCTCATTCACAACTGAGACAACCTTGTAAGGAATACTAAGAAACTACCTCACATAATATATTATTTAGTACTGAAATCCCATAAATTAGTTTTCCAACCAATGTTGGTTACCTTGGTGATTTTTTCCACCACAACATTATGTCAGTTCTGCCGACATAGACAAGTTAAACTATCTTGTGTTCAACCACTCCCCCTCTAGAATCTCAAGAGAGTACACATGTCCTACCAATGATGACATCCTGTCTTCATTTCCTAGCACACTAGACATTATCTTGCCACATTCCATGCAACATCTTACTCCTTCTTTTGCAGATTACAGTTGTTCCTCATCCGAAAAATAACTTTTTCATTCCAATGTCCTAACTCTGACATCAATTTCCTTGTTTCATTCCTCAATCTTCCAAAATTTTGGATACATAGGTTCTTTTACTTCCCATAGTAGTCTATTCTTTGGCTAAATGAAAACCTATTTTGTGGACTCACACCACATATAATTTCCCAAGTAATAATGGTTAGGGGTTTTGCTGAGATAAATATCATTTATCTTAGGACATCCATACCATGGATTTCTTCTATCCTTAAATCATTTCTAAAATTATAATCCGATCTCCAACTCAATCTATCTTTCTCGATGAGTATCGGTACCAATTTCGAGTAACAATCCCCGTTCAATCATGTTGGTTCCTAGAAGATATCAAATTTAATTGCATTCGGGTATGTGTAGGATCATCATGGAAAAAATAGGCCCTTAAGTGGTGAAAAGTTTAGAAAAATTAGAGTTAGGAAACTTGACATAAAAATTTGAATAAGTTATCTATAGTATTTCAAAAATATGTAAGAATAAAATCTATAGTAAATTGAATGTAGTTTCTAAACTACTAGGTTTATTTAAAAGAAAAACAATCTATTTGGTGAAAATATGAAATTTCAATGCAGTAGCACTTAAATTTCAAGGAAAAAATAAGAAGTATGTGTTTGTCTGACCACCTAAACCACAATAAAATGATAATATTTTTATAATATTTTAGATATAAGTAGAGGTGACTCCATTCCCATGTGATGCATATTTTTAATTTTTTTCCTGGTAAATAATTAATTATGAATTTTTATTACAACTTTTAAAAAATATAAAAACTCTGTATGTTCCACCACCTTAACTTTGGCCAAAACTTCATGAAATTCATTTTTTTAATCATAGTATGTGAAGCATAGAATGTGATGCATGTTTCAGATTCAAAAAAATTTGATACCATTTGAAAGCTATAGATGTTTTTCAATCAGCCTATTAATCAAGACTTTAGTTGTAATTCAAATAGAAAATGAATAATAATAATTTATTAAATTCAAAGTAAAGAATAATTTATATTGGTGGAAAGATGAGAATCTCCTTTAAAAACCATTTTCGTTTCATCAAGTTTGTATAAAAAAAGTTGTTAGCCACATACCCTACACACACCCATCATATTGCCACTTTTTGGCCCATTATGATTGTGCACATACCCATACCTAATTACCAAGCATAGACATTTCTCATTAGCTCAAGTGATTCACTTAATCACATAGGCGAGTCTCAACCTCAGTATACCCTAATCTTAGGATAAAGTCACAATCAATTACTAGTCTGATTATATAGGTTAATCTAACCCTATAAGTTCCAATCAAGACCAAATGTATAACCCAACCAAGTAAGTTATTCGCAACCTATAGGTAGCAATGAGTAGTCAAGTACATTTCCCAACCTAGTAGGTAAAGCTTAACCTAAGGTTTCACTCTTAATCAAATGAACTTCTTGTCCCAAATAGGTCATCCGAAACCTAGGGTTCCATTTAAGAGTAAGGTATGATCAAGTGATCAATCAAGTAAAGATAATCAATGTGCTAGCATAGAATCACATCCTATCTAACTATCTATGAATAGATCAACAATACCTACTTCCCGTATAGGGGAAATAGGAGTAGTAAGACACTTTCTTTATGCTAATCCTATTTCATCATTCTTGGTATATAATACCAATGATAGACAATCCCTCCTATTATGTAGTAATCTAGATCTTCCCTTGCTGATCCCATAGGCAATGATCTTCCCTTTCATGAGAAAGTTATCTTCCTACCCTTTCCTAAGGAATCAATGTTAATAGCAATTGATTTTACAATCAAATATATATAAGGTATGGTGTGATAAGAGGTCACATTTCTTGACCTTTCCACTATTTTTTTCCAAAACTTCCAATACCTCATCCTTGTGGTCATGTTATACATGACTTAATTGACATCATGAATTATGAAAAAGTCTAAAGTTCTTCCAAACCTAAAAATATATTCATGATTTTCGTTGGGTGGGGTACTTAATCTCAGTCAATCCACTAACTTTCTTCCCCCCTTAGTGTTTCCACAACATTCAATCTTCTCAAAGTTGAACTCCTAGCAACATTTTCTTTTTCAAAATGAGTTATCATTCCTTGTTGTTGGTTTTCTATATTGCCATTTTCTTGCCTTTGTGGCATGCCTTGAATATAATTTTTCCCCAAAGTTAGATTCATCACTGTTCTCTAATCGCATAGATTCAACATTTTGGAATGTCCATTAAGAGATATAATGAATAACAAAAAAATTTACAACCTAAGAGGCACTATAATATTCCAATTATCTTTCCAATATCCTTTTTGTGGAGGAATAACCATACCCACAAAGCCTCTTTTGTTGATGTACCTTTCAACTTAGAGTGTTGTTTCCTTACAACTTCACTTATTTTTAATACATAGTGTCACAATGTATTCCATTTCCTTTTGGAACCTCTAAACACATGTTGGTTTTTTTTGACACATTGGTGAGTTCAATTTATACTCCAACCAATCTAAGTACTATCTAAACCTTTGTCAGGCTATCCCGATTTACCTTTTTTAGGTTTCTTTCTCATATTCATCTTTCCAAGTGACCTTGTTCTCAAAACTTGGTAAATAATTCTCTCATAACCTTTAGAGATACCAAGGTTTCTTTGTTTCTTTTCCTCATCTTAATCAAAACTCCAAATTGATCTTATCAATTTTGGTTGGTGGAACCATGTCCACTTCATTGATTACTCTTATCTAACCATTCTAGTCTTTTCCCTTATTCTAAGGTACTATCTCCTTTCTTGCAAGATCTTAGCCTTGCTAAAAAATTAGACTTTTACCAAGAGTTCTCCAACCTCTTAGATACATCCTTCATTGACTATCTACTTCATTTGAAGTTTCCAATTTATGCGAATAATCCATACTCATAGATTCATAGTATTCTTATTAAATTCAAAAACCCTTGACTCTTTGAAGCTATAGGTCAATTTCTATCAATAAGGGAGATTCTCTCAATCCTCTCTATCCCTCAGAGTTATATAGCTATCTAGTAGGGTGAAGGTACCTATTGTTTATCCCTCATAACCCTCCTACATAACCCGATTGCATAATCTTCCACAATCCAAGGTAATATCATAATAAGTTGTTGGTTTAGGAGTTTCTAACTCAAGGAACGACTCTTATTTAGTCCCAAACTTAAACAAGTTTCTAGGAATATTATATTTCTTTCTCTTTTCCCTCAATTATTTTCTCTTTTCGTCTTGGCATAAGAACTTTTCTACCATTATCTTCTGATAAGGTTCACACATTGTTTGTGTAATGAGCTCATAGGTTCCAAAGCTGAACCTAGTAGCTCTAATACCACATGTAACAATCCTAATGTTCTTCACGGTAAAATTTGCATTGTTTTCACCTCAAGTGATAAACCACGATGCCAAAACAAAGCAATAAATTTTTTTCTTTCCACAATGTAAATTACAAGCACAATTGAAACAACACTATTTCAAAACTTCCATTACATTCCATTGTAATTTCACAAATATTTCCATAACATAGATGTCATATTGAATGAACTCAAGTATATCGTTCATGATTACATCCTTCCATATAAATGGACACATGATACAATCATAGCTCCTCTGAGCTTCATATGGAAATAGATATACAAATTGGTCCTGATGTCACCACATCGGCGAATACATTCTGAATGTCCTTTCTCGCAAGTGCAAACACTCTAGTTTTCCCAAATACTTGCAAAAACATATACAAACCTTGACTATTGAGTGATGAGGAGAAGCATCACTCAAGTGCTTTTCCACAAACCACAGACTTAAATGTTGTCCCCTACATATCTACCTCACAAGTAAGATGGTCCTACCCTTGGACGAAGAGATTGGTTGGGAAACCTCATAAAAAATGAGTATCTGAGCTTAGTGTTGTGTCCTACAAAATAGAACCTAATCATTTAGTAGCTACTCCTACGAGTGTGAAAATATTGAACTAGAATGCATAAAAGGAACACAGTGAAATGAAAGTGTAAATATTGGCAACTTACACTACTTTGTCCAAAGTATTCTCACTCAGTACTTCGAGTGACAATCCTCACATTCACATACACTACTATGGCTCGGTTTGAACTATGATCATTCTTATACTATGCCTAGGTAATTTCCTCCAATGGGTATTCTTTAACCCTAGAAATAACCTACTCCCCACTTTCCCAAAATACAATTGTAACTCTACCAATAAGCCTAAGCATTAGTTGATCCTTTGATGGATATTTCTATCCTAGGTATAACATATGAGAGCCTTATCATTACATAAACAAGCTATTCTTTTCAAAAGAAAAATTAGTCTAAATTATAACTTTATAATCTAGAGTATATCTACATAAGCCTGATCATAGTCGTAGATTAAATAACTGACTCCATTCAACACAATTTCACACAATAAGTGATACCCATTTAAGAGTATAACCTTATCAATGAATGACCTCAATCGAAGAATCATCATAACAATAGATGATTATATTCGAGAGTATAGTCTCCTTAACTAAAAGGGTTTAAGCAATGAGTCTACTCTTGTCAATACTATAACTTTGTAATTAAGAGTGCAATGCCTCTAATCAAGCAGTGGCTCTAAATCACTAGGTTTCACTATACCTCTCAACCCATGAGTAACCCACTAGCTATCTTGTATAATAAAATCACTTTAGCTATGTGTAATCCCTTAATCTACCTTTGTTTATTCATATCTAGTATATTAATACCTATGATAAATAATTTCCCTTATTACGAAGTAATTACAAGCACTTCACAAATAACATAAACAACTTCTAATTTCCTTTCAAAGAAAATGCTATATTTTCATAATACAAGTAAACTCAATAGATCAAATAAAACACTCAAGAATCAATCTTTCATAAAAAAAATAGATAAAGGAAGATGTATCTTCATGTCTGTACTATGCTTATCTAATTGACTTGTTTGTTGCACAACTTTCTGATAGCAGCATACTAGCTTCACTTTGACCTCACAAGCAATACCTCAATAATACCTCTCTCACTAGTTGATAAAATGCTTCTGTCAAGTATAACTCAAACAATAAAGCTCCTCACAAAATACTCAAAGCTCTATTAGAATATAGTAGAATATTACACATTAGAAAATGCAGAGTAGAATAGAATGAAAATGGAATGCATCCCCAAAAGAGAGCAATAGCCTCTCTATTTATACAACAACAAGAAAACTTCACAACCTATAGAAAAGACACGTATTTGGATAGTAAACTCAAAACAATTCAACTCACTTCTCTTGGACAAATGGTGGTAGCAAATAAAGAGTTTACTCAACACACTAATCTACAAGTTGACAACAATATATGACTATTTCAAACAACACTTGATCAAAAGGTGACATTCAAATTGCTCTCAAACTGAACTTCTATGTAGAACAATCATAATTCTTAATATGGCATCAAGCAAGCAACCATTCATCCTATAAATTTTGTATGGCCTTTCTCTTTGAATCACTCTATTCTCAAAAGGCAACACTTGCATAAGGTTGACTAAGTCTATGATATAAATCAACTTTGACCATTTTCTTACCTTGATATAAACTCTTCCTATTATCATGCATTTTACACTTAGTTGTGTAGTTGATATTTATTCCATCGATATATGATAAGATGTCCCAAGTAATTATTGTTTACTAAGTCAAATGTATTTTATTTCCAAGAATTAACTAAGTCAATCCCTCCAAATTCACTCATTTGTTGTTGGTGTAGCATTCACTTTACACAACACTTAAACATTTTATCAGCATGTACATTCTCTTCAATGTTTCACTTGCTTTCTATAGCACTATTTGAGTTCATTAATGTGTTGTCTTTACTATCTTCTAGCCCTTTATATGCTTTGTATAATGAACACTGCTTATTCCCTTATGTTTCAACGCAAGATTCATTAATATATATAATGCACTTTAATCTTAGATAAAGGCATCCTCAGCTTGGAGTAAATCACAGCTCAATTAATAAAGATCCATTTCTATATCAACCTTTTATTGCTATACAGTACTAACATATAATTCAAATTTCATCCAATGTCCACATATGTATATTTTTGCCTTTAAATACTTGCATATCTTATATACTAGTCGAACAATGCTCATATATAAATCGGCCTACAAAGCATCTGATGTAGAGTCAAGGTGGAGGAGATTCAATCAGTCTTCAATAAAACAACAACCTTTGCTATTACATTCAGCCACCTTGAAATCCTTAACACTATCAAGGTCTTTAGTCTCCAAAACTCACCAAATGGACTTATCTCTTACAGAAAACCATTCAAGGACCATTTCACCATCAATCTAGCACCTACTCAGACCCTCAACACCTTTCCCAAGCCAAACATATAGGGTTTCTTTGCAACTTCTTGGAGATCCTTCAATCTGCCCTGCAAAAAGGATACAAAATTAGCCCAATTTTACAAACAAACTACTCTTTAAACTTCTCCTAACACCATAACCTCTTGGATAGTCATCAAACATGTATGAAAACACTCAATTTCATAGGTTTTATTCAATTTCTCAACCTCTTAGCCATTGTTCCTTGAAACCCTCAATTTCCTTCCAAACATTTAGGGTTTTTAAGTTTTCAGCCTTCTAGGGCCTTTTAGGACAAATCAAGGTGCCAGATTACTTGTACAAGGTCTTCATAGGAATTTCACACCCTTTCCTAGATAAGTCCAACAACAAATGATCAAAACACATCACTATCCTACCCATTCTTGCATGCACTAGCCTTTATTTTGCACTGTGATGGAATCCTATGGTCTGCAACCTACTTTATTTTCATTCCAAATCAAAAAGAAATTTGTCCTAATCTACCCCCATGCCTCCCCACTGAGCAATAGGCTAGAACAGTAAGTGGGGAAGGCCTAATACATATTGAAACTTCAACTGGTGCTTCACTATTCTAGTTAGGAAGATTGCAAAGAAACACCAAAGAACAATATAAACCTATGAATGAGACTTTAGTATAGGTTCAAAAACTTGTTAGTTCCATCTCTTATAGGAAATCACAAGATATTTAGATCATCAAACTTCCTGTACAACCTGTACAATGTTGGAAAAAACATAGAAATACAAAGGAAATGAGAGAAAACATAGAATTAACACAAGTGGGTTGCTTTTTATTTTAATGATTGTTCATTACCACTGATCCATCAATAGTTCCTCATGCCTTTTCCCAAGATTTTAAACATTTACAAATCAATATGGTCTTCCACAATTCCTTTAACCACCAAAACTAACTTTTGAGAAACTAATAACAAATTTGTTGCATTAAGCAACTCACAAATTTGTAACTTTAGAGGACTCCAACCTAATGACTTTAGCTAATAACTTTTAAACCATTTTAAACTTACTCCTAATACATCATCTCAACCTTCACCCTTGCACAATTCCTATAAATTCATATGTTTTCCATTAAGGCTTACAAATCCATGTATTGACACAATTCAATGCCAAAAGTGCATTTGTGCACATTGTCCCCCAAGACATACACAAAATTCCTAATAACATGAAGGAATGGTCTATTAAACCTTATGACAAAACCTCTAAAACCCCTAAACTCACCCAAACACTTCATTACCAAGACATATTTCGAATGATGGTTGTAGGTACCCTTGCACCAACATCTCATATATTTATAAATGTATATATACATATATACATGTATCACATATATATGTATATGTATATTTATACTAGTATATATATACACCATGCCAAACAAATATGTATACATTTGATATATAAATGAATACGAACAAGTTAACATTCTTATAGTAATAACAATTATATCGACTGTATATATATATATATATATGTATATATATATATATATATATGTATATATATATATGTATATATATATATGTATATATATATTCCTCTATGTATGTGTATATGTATGTGTACATATACTAATACATTCATATGGGCATGTTTGCCAAACATACATGTGTATTGATAAATATATACACATGGATACATGTATATATCATATTTACATACACACACACACATTCGATTGCACACCAAGCATACACACAATTACTATTGTATTGATAGGTTCCTATGTGTGATATATTTATACATATGCATATACATACATCCCACGTGTGTTCAACTCATCAATACAAACATAGTAATACAAGAAAGAACTCACAAGCTCAAACAAATAAACATCACCTAATAATGCACTCAATAGTAATCAAGACCCTTACTAGTGCAGACACATCAAACTAAGGATGACTTACCATTTCCCCAACACTATGTCTAGACTCAACCTTTTTAACTTTGAGTGTGTGTAAGCTCAAATAGGTTACGTTACTGGTTATCCAACCAAGATTTTCTCTTGAGTGATACTTCCCCTCCACCTGGAGAAATGAACTTGTCCCTGCAACTAGCTCAACACATTTGCAATGGTAGGCCGACATTCATAATAAACCCATATGCATCATAACTTAAACATATACATATAGCAACACATATTTATCATCAATGTAAACATAATTACTCTTCCAAAACATTTAACAACACTTTCACAAAACACCTATTTCAATATTTCATTTATCATATTAGAATCATGATTGTATTTACCATCCTATTTACCCATGAAGGTAAAAGTAAATCGATAACAAAAAGATAGGTTGTAACACAACCTCCACTCTCTGATTTAATAATGCACACTTTCATTTTTATTTAGCCTTTTTTTAACCGCACAAAATATGAATATCTGAAATTCCTTCCATTCTTTTTGTTGTACAAATTTACATCTCTGTGCTCTGATACAAATGTTGGGTTTAAAGATTACGAACAAAACATACAATAATATTTCACTCAATAATCTTACCACTTTATCATATAAATGAAGAAATATCGAACTGAATATACAAACTGACTTACATAACTTCCGCCACCGTACATAACTGCCTTGTTAACAGAAGACTAATCAATCACAATGTTTATTATCCTACAGTATAAGGTGAGAGAGTTTGCTTTGGCCATACCATTAACTTCCTAGTGATGATCATGTCTGTTCAACTTCCGATGAAGTGGAGAGTGGATTATTATGTTGATCTTGATCTGATGGTCTGGTCTGTTTGGTACAAAAGAAGCGTAATAAAGCCAATAGAGTTACAATTACTATCGGTAGGAACAGCCACCAGCAGCTGTCCAGGCCAAAGGTGACAGTGCCAGAGTCAGCGCAGATAGTTGTATTCCAGTATTCGGACTCGATTTCTCTCAATGTTGTATCTTCGGACAGGGCTAAAATAGCAGAAGAAATGTCTGAGACGAAAGGGGAACCTTTAGGGAACACCTGCATAAATGAGCTTACTGACACTAAGGCTTTTGGAATGCATTTGATTGCAGGAAAAAAAGAACATGCATATATTGAAAGGAAGAGTGCAGAGAACTAACAAAACCAAAGCCGCCAGTTTTGTAGATGGGTCCAGCCATTGTATAGCCACATCGTCCAGATAGGAAGACACGAATATAAGGTATCTCGGCGAAAATGGCGGCCACACCTCCATTGTCTGAACCCTTTAACAGAGCCTCTGCATACTCCTCTGGCGTTTCATATGCTTTCAGATTTCTTTTGGCAATGCCCAAATTCTTAGATAGAAAATCTGCTACAAAAGACCCGTTTTGATACCCCACAGGGACTCCACTAGCTACAAGTTCCTCCACGCTCCAAACCCTAGGCTCCGCTCGCTGTTGATCTAGTCTCCCATTCAAGGCGGTGGTGAAGTAGAAGCATATAATAACTACCCCCGCCATCCAGAGTTTCTCAATAATTTTACCTAATGTGCCTTTGATACTTGGTCCTGCAAACAATTAACAAGATTTCTTCTTAACTGCTCTGTACCTTTCATGAATTGTTTGACGAGAGGCGAATGTTTACCTTCAGTCGGCAGAGATGCTGCATTTCTGGAAAAGTTTGGAAAAACACCACGTTAGCCGTCCACTCACTACAGCATTACTTACATACAAACACAAAATATGTTAGCTATGAAGAAGATCGAGTACCGTAAAAAGTCCCATAGAATAGCAGAGAGATTTCCTTCAGAGTCTTCCCTCAAGATCTTCTCGGCAATGGCCTCAAATAAAAGTAAAATGATTATTGTACCCCACAATTCGGGAGTAAATGTTTGCCAAACATGCGAGAGGATATCAAGTGTGGTAGTCTTGGTAAGAACCACCATCACAAATCCCGTTTGAGAGAAAGACTCCGTGAACTCTACGATTTTGCTGCGGTGTGCCAGAGTCGTAAAGTCACCCAACGCGCCGTCGAATATCTGTCCAATTTCCTCCCAAAATCAAACACAGCAACAATGTCTAAAACTGATTAATTCAAATATTTCATTTGACAGGGGAGTGGAGACAAAGAAACAAACATTGTTCTGGACTTGCTCCTGGGTTAAATCGTTATGGCGCGAGTAGTGGCATTCGTCCGGGTGGGATGGGGATCGTAAGGACGGTGCGTATCCAGGAAGACGTGCAGGCAGCATCAGTACGTCCTTACAGGAAACCAGTGGTGCGTTGCGAGATGGGTCAGATGTCCCTCACTCGCACCATTTCACTCCAACCGGGCTTGACGGGCACGATCTCCGGGGCTGGACTGAATCCCGCACCAACCACGGCGGGGAATTTTGGTTAGATCTGACCGAATGGAATGGCCCGAGTCCTTGCTTCCATCCGGGTACAGAGTGTCGTTGACAGCTTACTGGGTTTGTCTGTCCAATACCCAACAGTCTGATAGCTTTTACCAACCACATTGACAATCTCATATATACAGCTTGAACTATCGATTTCTCCCTCACCCAGTTGAATAGGCCCGCTTAAACCCATAAAGTTTGTCCCAATAATCTCCTGAAGAAGCTCTTTTCCTTGCTGAAAAACCTTGATTTTAGCATTTCCAATTTCTAAAGGCTCTTTTGCAGGCTTCAGAAAACACAGACTTGCGTTAATCACCAAATTCCCAATCGATCGAGCTATCATGAGCACCGTATCGTATGCCAATAAACCGTCAAGATTCAACTCAGCGGTGTCCACGCCCGGATTGTCAAGCCTAAATTGCAGTTTCCACCTTCTAGTGAAATCCTTCACTTTGTCGGAATTGGGGACATGGATTTTGAGTCCCAGGATGCCTTGCAAAGATTTCATTGTTGAAACATTTATAGCCATGTCCCAAATACCGGTAAACCTATCGGTTGTCATCCACACATAACTGGTACTCATCATTCCAATCTCTTCCGCCTCAGCGAAGAGTCTTAATGCAACATCAAAGGGAATGTGAGCAACAAAAACTCTTGTATCCATTGTCTTCAATTTAAATAGCTCCTCCCTTATAGATTGTTTGTCTGCAGTTGAAGAAATAATGGACTTACACACAATTTCACAGGCAACATCTTTAAGAGCATCGCTTAAGGATGAGAGGACTCCCGAACCAAAATCCTCATCGGAGAGTATAAACACAAGTTGCCTCCAATCATAAGCCTTAGCCACGGCTGCAATGGCTTTCATCTGTGACCCATGGCAGCGTTCCATCCGAACAAAATATGGCAATCTCTGAGTGGAGATCCCGGGAGTGAAAGAAACAATGGGCACTTTTGTTGCCTCTCCGAAATTTGATAACAGTTCAGTAATCTGAAATGTTTGTCCCCCAATTATTGCGACCACTTGTCTTTCCATAAAGCTAAAAGCTGCATGTAGAAAAGACTTACCAAGCATTAATTAAGTAACAAAGCATAATATAGAATTTATTAATTAAGGAGCAAACCATAATATAGAATTCGCTAAATGCATATTTACTTGATAAGTAGGAGGTATTTTCCACAGCGTGTTCAAATTATGATATTGTTATTAGGATTTAATTGCATTTTTTCTAATCAAACTCATTGATTCATGTTTCATGAATAATGTTCACAAGAACCCATCTCTCATGATAATGAATGGTCCACTAAGCACTCATTGCATCTAGGTGATGCTCGTAGAGGTGAAGCATTGGGCCTTCCCAGGAGGTCACCCATTCCAACACTACTCCAACACAAACATAGTTAACCATGGAGTTTTCCCCAAGCTTAAGCCCACTTAGCTTGCAACCCCATTTGTAAAACCTTTAGCAAGTATTGTGCCTTATGAACCATTCATTATAGAGCACCTTTAGCTCATCAATTGATAAGTAGGAGACATTTACTTGTTATTACATCAATAAAATAAATGCTTGAAACTCAAATATCTAAAGATTTAATTTTTTTATATACATGATTTCTTTCTCAATAACAAGGGAATTACTTCTTTTAACTTGGTTTCTATCGTGAAGATAGTGGAGATTGAGAGCAATATATGAAAATGAATGTGTAGCATCCTCAAAGATAATCATACACATGAAAAATAAAAAATAGAATTAAACTTATGTATAGGGGATACATGTATTTTATAAAAAAATAAAAATATTTTTATAAAATTCAAAATTTAGATAAATTTTAAATTAACTCACTAATTTATAACCAATCTATTCTTAATAGTACTTATATATTTATTCTATTGTTTCCTTTTATTATCCATAATATCTTAATACACAATTAAAGCCCTCAATATGCGACTATTAATTTTGCATCTCTAACACTCCCACTTAGCTAGATATTTCTCAATCAAGTTGTAGTACACATAGTATTTCCTTATGAAAATTAAACTTATTTTTTAGTAGTTGGCGCAATTAAGAATTGAAAATCCACTTAAAGACCATCAATTCTCATAGTCTTAAGCACTTAAACACACAATTTTAAAATGTGAAATCTTAAATTCAAAACATAATTATTTACTTCTTGTAGCTTTATATTGTATTTATTTAAAACACTATGCTACACCAATACTTCCTGTGCCATTCTTCTCTCACTCACTTATAATAAGGATCCACAAATAGCCATTTACTCATTACAATGGCCCCTTCAAATTGTAGGGTTTACCATCCTTTTCAATACTCTATTATACATAGTTAATATCCCTTTCATTAATTTGATTATCTTCTCGTGCTAAAGTTTTCCTTTTATTTCATGAACAAAGATACATTCCTAACTCTCTCCAACCAATTCTTTTATATTAGGGAATAGTCATTCACCCTTCTTTATGCTTAGTTAATATCCCTTCCATTAATTTGATTATCTTCTTGTGCTAAAGTTTCCCTTCTCTTTTGTGAACAAAGAAACATTTCTAATTCTCTCCAACCAATTATTTCATATTATGGAATAGTCATTCTCCCTCCTTTATGTTTCAAACTAACCTAACCTTTAATGGAACTTTTTGAACATTTTTCTTTATAGAGGATTTTTAACTATAGAAAATAAATTATCTTTTATATCTCCTACAATTGTCAACCAAGATACTACTATTTCTAGTATCACCTTCATAAATTTGAAAAAAAGTGACCAAGCCTCTTAAACATTTAGATCCTATCACAATCTTTGGAAGAGAATAGTCCCGTTTCATTATTAGATGACAACATATTGGTTTTTAGAAAGGTTATTTGATCCCTCAAAATGATAGTTGATATTGTTTTAGTATGATAATTTTTATAAAATAAATTTAATTATGCATAATTAAATATAGAAAAGGTTCTATGTATATTTTTAAAGAATAACTTTAATTTTTTTCTATGTTATTTTTTTAATGTTTTATATTAACTGTTGTGATAATAAAATTTATAGTGTGTTTATAATAAAAATAAAAAATCATAATAAAGCTGGTTCAAAAAATAATTACTTTTAATTTCAAATTTAGATATTAACATATAGACAACAAAAAAAAAACAACAATATTAGTTTTTCTAAGCCTTAAATTCCTCAATTGAAATGGAAAATATACTAATTTTGGAGAATGTGAAGACATTATTTTTCTTTGAAAATTAATGGGTTCTAGTTAAAAATAGATTTATAGTACAATCACTGCATTAGAATAATTCTATTTCTTGAAGAAAAATATTATAAACTTATGAATTTGGATAAGTTCTTGAGCAATTATTTGATGAGGGGTATTGCCCCAACCCTTTACATTCTATGAAAAAGCTATACTTTTTGGAAATAGAGAAGTGATAATATGAAGTGTGATCGCCCTAGATTTAATCAAAGTTTTGTTTAGATTATAGAAATCAGGTAGCCATAAACTACAATGCGTTTGGTAAATTTTTTTCACATGAACGGTGACGTTGGTTCGACACATCCTCCAGTACCATGGGGATGGAGGGATTCTAGACCTCGTGACCTCTTGCCTACAATGCTTTAGCCAATCGAACTAGGCCCCCCACCCCAGATTTATCCAAAGTTTCTCTAAGATCATCTTCACTTTTTTTATATCACTTTTCCTCCCCACTTTAGAGACTTTACTATACCAGTATTTTAAAGATATTTTTGTTGGACTCAATGGAGCAATTTTTTTTTTCTAAAATTATCCTTAGTACCATCCTTATGAAGATATTTTGACATCACATTCGTAGAATTTTCAAATGGGATAATACTCAAGGCCAAAATTTCACTATTTAATCTAACCGAAAGACTCCCGCTTGATCCACCCACATGACATAAAGAGTGAGAAATATGAGACTTTTCTCTTGGTAATACCCACACTTCAAATTGAATTTGATCTTCTTATGGTGGGAGCATGAAAAAAAAGGTACCAAATATTGATTACCTAAAGTCTTTTTCATTTGAGTAAGTTCAAGATCCTCAAAATTCTCTAAAATATCAAATATATTATTAGAATACTCCTTTGATAAATATTTTTTCCAACATACCTAGAAAAGAAATGAAATATGGTAAGTGGTTGACTTTCCTCTTAGAGTAAGGATGTGATAGTTAAGTAGATTTACAAAGTAAAAAAACATAAAGAAAATAGATCAATAGAAATGTTGATAACAAAATATTACTTACAACAATCTTGTATATATTAGAATGAAACTTATATTCTGATTGCAAGATTAGATATCATAAAGACTCTTTTCACTTTAACAATTAAAATTTAGAATATTTTTAAAGTGAAATATCAATATTTTTGGATTTTTTTATATATGAAAACATTTGTAAAATAAACATTAGATTGTAAAATGAAACAACAAGAACACAAAATTTATAAATTAAAAAGAATATTTATATCTAGATTGAAACAAGACCAGTAGGTATCAATTATGTAAAAAGAAACT